>PYAF01003422.1:35017-49357 GCA_007407185.1 Glycine tomentella | reverse complement strand
TTTGGTTGAGCAGGGAGCATGGTTATGCTTGTTGTGGGTTTTGTCTCCATACATAATGTTATCAAGAAAGATGGTTTGGTTTTCATGCTTCCGCAGTATAAACTTGTTTTATTAAAAAGGTTTTAATTATCTTGATTAAGCGCTAATCTGATGATTATACAATGTTAATACACCGGGTATACACGGGGGTGTTACAGCTTCATTAGCCTTAGTATCAAACTTGACAAGTGATTCCTTACCATTGTTTAAAACAAAACACTTGCAGCCAAATGCTCTTAAGTGAGAGATGTTTGGTTTTCTACCTTTATATAGTTCATAAGGAGTTTTCTTTAAAATAGGCCTTATGAGTAATCTATTTAAAGTGTAGCAAACAATACTAACTACAACAGCCAAAACATGTTTTGGCAAATTTGTCTCATTAAGAAGAGTTCTAGCTCCTTCTTCAAGGGATCTATTTTTCCTCTCCACAACACCATTTTGCTTAGGTGTTCTTGGAGCTGAAAAATTGTGGTTGATTCCATTTTTTCCATAAAATTTTCAAAATGTTCATTTTGAAATTCACCACCATGATCACATCTTATTGAGATAATTTTGTTTCCCTTTTCATTTTGGACAAGCTTGGTTAATGCTTAGGAGATTGTGCTTCAAACCTTCCACATAGAGAATATTTCTGATCTTGGTTTTAAAGTTGTCTCCTATATTTCCTTCTCCAATTATCTTTCCTTTGTTATTTTCGCCATAAGTGACAAATCCTTCATATTTTAGAGTCAAATTTGTAAGCATGCACATGTCACTTGTCATGTATCTAGAGCATCCACTGTCTAGGTACCATAATGGTGATTTTACTTTAAGACACACATGCAACAATCAAATTAAGTGACAAAGAAAGGTAACCAATTTAGGTTGGGTCCTTAGGGGTTAGCTATTTTTCTCTTTTTCTTTGGAACCCAAATGCAATCTTCATTTGGCACATAGAACTTTCTAGCATAGCACCTATGAGATGTGTGTAAGGACCCTGAGATCTGGCGCGGGTGGCGCGAGGAGCCGCGCGGTTAGCGCCAGGTCCATTTGTTAGAAAACCCTGTAGAGGGTGTGGCGCAGTTAGCGCCAGGGTTGGCGCCAGATCCACTAGAAGGTGGCGCCAAGGGCGCCAGGCCGTCGCTGGTAGCGCCAGGGTCTCTGGAGGTTCACGTTGGGAGCGCCAGTGGTGGCGCCAGGGGCGCCATGATTTCCAACTGGCGCTGATGGCGCCAGGTGTGGCGCTGATGGCGCTGCAGTTTCTGGATTATGGCGCCAGGAGCGCGGGAGTGGCGCTGATGGCGCCACAGTTTTTGCAGCTGGCGCGGATGGCGCAGCATCCCGCGCGATCGCGCGGGAAGGTTGGTGCAGGCTGTATTTAAAGCCAAGTCGCAAGAGAGGGAGAGGAAAATCTTCTTCTTCTTCCTCTGAGCGTCCAACCTCCATTGAAGGGGTCCCCAAGCTTCCTAGATCTTAGTTGGTGACCCTAAATACTTCTAATTCCCACCAAACCTCTTAGAAACCAAGATTAAGCTAGAATCCTTCCTCCATTTCCTTTGAAACCCCAGAAATCTCTTTCTCTGAGAAAGGTTGAAGAGAACTCGAGCTTGGGTGAGGAACAACGGTGATTCAGCTGCACCAGGGCTAGGGAAAGTAGTCCAGAGGCCCTCCTCATTGGTTCTGAGGTAAGAAACTCGAGTTTCTCCGATTGATTTTGGATTTGGGGGTTTTGGGTGAATAGTGACCCATTTGTGATAGAGCTAGAATTAGCTCTGGGTCCAATTGAGAGATGTGTTTAGAATCATGTGAGGAGGAAGGATTAGCTTTCAGTTTGTGATTTGGTGAATGTTGGTTTTGGCTCTAGGTTGTGCATGTGTGACTTGGACTAAGTCACTTGATTGAGACATGCAAGAGCCATATTGATGGGCTTGTGGTGCCTGTGAGGCCATGGGAACGGTGTCTAATGATTAGACCGTTCAAGCCCTATGGAAACCCTAAGTATTTGGGTGATGAGAGCTGAGATGCTCATTGTCTATGGCTTGGGCTGAGTCTGTGGGGACTCTGAGGCCATGGTTGATCTGTGATAGACCACTGATGGTCTATAGAAGGGCTTGTAGAGGATGAGCCTGAGAAACCTTAGGTAGAGGACCTGGGTTGATAGAAAGGACTGAGGTTCCTTTCTTATCGACAGTTGATGACTGCTAGATGAGCTTGTTCATGTTTATGTGCCTGAATGGTCTGTGATATGTGATTGGTTGCCTTGACAGGGCTTGACACGAGGGGTCAGAGAAGCAGACCATTGTTCCAGAGGCTGGAGTTGCTGGCACAACTATCAGGTAAGCTCATCGTTCTGGGGATTAGCCCTTTCTCTTATTTGCCACCCAAGTGGGTGATGACTGCATGCCATGTTTGATTATATGTATATAATGTGCATGCTGTGGAATGAAAGGCCAGTGTGGCCTGTTTTGGATAGTTGTATGTGATTGAAGCCTGAGAGGCTAGATGAACGGTACTTGGAGTGATACTCAGACCATTCTAGATGTATGAATTTATGATGAACCCTAGCATAGACATCGAGATGGTGTAAGGGTAATTGTGACACCTGTGACTTCAAGTGTGGGGCCTTGGGCCTTTGGATTGATGAACACTGTGAGAGTGTTCTGTGATTGAGATGAAGACCACGAGGTGGTCATTGCTGGAACCTACGGGATACTGGACTAGTATCGGGCTAGATGAGGTTCCCTAGCCAGAGGAAGAGTTTGAGGACTCCCTGGAATAGCTGAGATTCCATGGGAGGTGCCACTGCTCTCCACTAAAGTCCTAAGGGTGGATTGCCCTACAGGGATGTTCCTCCTTAGGCAGTGATATTGAAAGTCCTGGAGGGTTTTCCCAGGCCAGTGCTGTGAAAGTCCTGAGGGATTGAGTGCCTCCGGTGTGAGATGATCTCTCTCAGGCCAGTGTTTGGAAGTCCTAAGAGATTGAGTGCCTCCAGTGTGAGATGATCTCTCTTAGGCATGTGATTGATAGTCCTGGTGGACGGTGCTCCCATTGTGGATGACTCCCCAGGCAGTTGAGATGGAAGTCCTGATGGATGGTGCTCCCTGTGTGGATTGACTCCTCAGGCACGTGTTGTGGAAAGTCCTGGAGGTGATTGCCCATTTATGGATGTTCTTGCCCAGGCATGTGTTATGAAAGTCCTAGTGAGGCCAGGTAGTAGACAGATATGTTGTATCTCTAAGAGAGGGCTTCCCGAGGGGATGAGAGCCTAGAGCCTCTTAGATGAGCCATATCTGGATTCTTGAAGTCCTGAGTTGAGAGATTCCTCAAGCAATAGGTGTGTGAAGTCCTGAGTAGGTGACTCAGGCAATGCTGGTTTCAGGAGGCGATGCCTCTTTGGTATGAGAAGTGTCCAGTGGTTGACACTTATGATATGGTACCTCTGTGAGAGATCGGTGAGATATCTATGAGACGGCTGTAAGAGCCAGTATGAGTTGAGATGCCATGGTTATGGCTCGACTCTGTGAGACTAGTCTGAGATGGCTTGAGAGCCAGTATGAGGTGAGAGACCTCTGATGTTGAGAGCATCCAGTTAGTACCCAGAGAGCTGGGGAATGTGTGACGGCCAGGATGATGTCCTAGGCCCAGTTATGTTTGTGCTTGGTGGTGAACCAGGGTAAGGGAGGATCTCCCAAAACCCTGAGCTTACTGAGACGTGTGTCTCACCCTCTGTGGGGTTTGTGGTTTTCAGGTACTTCTAGAGGAGAGAAGTTACCACAGGGCAAGAGGCCCTAGCTAAGGGTGCTGGAGTGGTCATGGGCTGCAGATGAATATTAGAAGAGCTTTTATTTTGATCTTTGTCTTGTATTCTGTATAAGTATAGGGTGTGAGTGTACACCCGTTGTTCTGTACATATTTATGTTGTATAACCACAGATGTAGTAGAACTAAGAGTTGTATATGTATATTTACAGTCTATGTGATGTATATGAGTTATGTTTCCTCCTGATATCTCTCGTTAGATTTCTGTGTTTTCTGCCTATGTTGTATTTATGTTTGTGATAACTGGATCAGCAGGGGCTTGGTTATGATGCTTTGTGTTGTGTTTTAAAATCCATGCATAATGTAATCAAGAAAAATGATTCTTTTGCTTCCGCACTGCGTTCAGATAACGCTGATAGCGCGCTTATGATATTATTAATGATAACACGTCCGGGGTGTTACAATGTGTTACCTTTCTTCACTCAATAATTGCAAGTTACAGATTTTAATACTTTTTCAAAATGAGTCATTTAATTGTTGAATGTATAAATACAGGTATACAGTCATTGAGAGAAGGCATACGAACCTTGCTCAAAGACTAAAAATTTTAGGTACATATAATCATGAAAAGAGTATATAACTCTTCTTTATTTAGGTATTTGAAATTATTTCTTATTTATTTATCGACTTATATGTCATTTTGTGACCTGAACCTCTTATAGTACCACTTATTTTTAAATAATAAAAGTTTATTGTATGTGATGAATGTATTAATGTATTTTAATAATGATTGCTGAGTTATTTTACACAATTGTCCCAGTTCGTTAAAATTGATCTGTATCTGCAAAATATGGTGTAGTTGTAGGAAAGAGGTGGTGTAAAGTCAATGTGTTCGAGAGGGAAGCTGACTCAATGTGATTTGTTACAAAATATTAACGTCTCCTGCAGTTGTTAAGCTCCTTCAATTAATAGCTAATTTCGGAGTGGCAAGCAATTGTTCAGCATAGCGCCCTTTCCTTCTGATTTTGACTATTCCTTGCCTTTGAGTCTCGTGGAACATTTTCCAGGGAACTCTAAACTTTTTGTATGCGACACAGAAAGTTTAGTGTGAGTGACTATCTATGAATTGGTCATGGAGGTTCTCCAATGTCAATGTGGATCAGAAAAGAACCGTGTTGGAAACAAGGTTCAACATTGTCACGAACGCGAGCTGTCTAATTTCAACTACCTTTGCATTCAAAGCTTGGTTCTTGCACTTGTGAAGGAATTTGTGAATGCTGCGTAGTACTGATATCATCTCATATATGTTGTTGGTTTCCACATGCTGGAATTTGTTGTGCTAGTTAGTACTCGTGTTGGAAGCGAGGTTCAAGATTGTTGCGAACGCAAGTTCTCTAATTTCAACGACCTTTGCATTCAAAGCTTTCTTGTTGCACTTGCTGTGTTGGAATTTGTTATGCTAGGTAGTATTAATATCATACACTTAATAAATCAATATTATTACTATTGATATTTTTCTTGGAGATGTGCCTTTATCATTAAACGTATCTCATAAAATTTTTATCATAATCTCAACACCGTCCTTGATGACTGAGAAACTTAGGTCATTCTTCTTGAGGATAGTTGAAGGTGAACTACATAGCAAACTAGGATGGAGACAACCAACACGAGATGAAGTTTCTAACAATGAAATTGGGGGATATATATATATGAACATTGACTACGGTGTCCAATTTGATATTGGGTGCAGAATCCACCAAATTTCATAAACATATTTATATTTAATGATTTTACGTTACCACCCAAATAAAATCAATTCTTTTAAACTCACTTTTAAAACATCACTCTCAATCACAAACCAATTTTTTTTAAAACCTAAATTCTCTCTAAATCAATTATACCAAACAAGCCCTTGATAAATTAACGAATGTTATATTTGCTCCCTAATAAATTCTTTCATTTGTTATTAGTCTTTTTCAAAAGGACTAATAACAAATGAATTTTTTTTATCAAGGAATAAATACAAAATTCAAGTATTATTAGATATCAAAAACATATTCTAGCCTTTTTAAAATAAAGAGGAAAATGACTTAAATTGTAATATATATATATATATATATATATATAAAAGATGTATCATAGGAATGACAATCTTAAGTGAGAATGAGAATGACTAATCTTAACAGTTAGATTAAAATGAAAGATCAAGATTAAAATATTTTAAATTCAAATTAAAGTATTATTTAACCATAAAATCTCTATAAGATTTACCAAACCGAAAATCAAATATATTAAAGATTAATTTATGATGTCCCTATATATCTTAAACTTACATCACCATGACCACCATCACTATCATGATCGTTTCTGTCACAACTGTCATGGTCGTCACCGTAACCACCACCATGATTGTCAATTGTCGCCACCATAAACATTGTCACCATTACTGCCACCACCAACACCATGATCGTCGACTGTCATGTTGGTGGCGACAATGGTGATAGTGGTGGTCATTGCGGCGATAGTGGTCATGGTGATCGTCAACAATCTTGACATAAATTAAATCTTTAAGATATTTGATTTTTTGTTTGATAAATATTATAGAGATTTTATGGCTAAATAGTTTTAAATTTGAATTTAAAATTTGTTAATCTTGATCTTTCATTTTAATCTACCAATTAAGATTAAGCATTCTCATTCTCACATAAGATGGTTATCTACTTCTCGAACCAATTTAAAATTGAAAGATGGAAAATTAAATAAATAAATAAAAGTGGGTACCATAAAATGACATCCCATTGGTTAGTTTTAAAAAGACATGGATACCATACAAATTATTGTGGGTCGATGATAACATCAAATTGAACAGTTCACATTTCTTTGTGCTAGTCTCGTTTGATCCTTGTAAAGGCTTCCACAACTTTATAATGTTGAATTGTGTTGATGTACCCTCCATCTACATCTTACCATCACTCTCACACCTGTGATTATTCCTACCACACAAAATCTACCCTATGAAGTCCATCACCTCCTCTTGTTCTCACCAAATAGACTATTAGATCAAGAGGTCAAAGATTCACCTTGTCCAAGCTTTATAATTATTTTTTGTCATGTTTGCTTGTTTATAAAACTTTTGTTCTCTTTTTGTTTATGCTAGATCCATGATCCAGGCAACAAATCCCCATTCATGGACCTTCTTTATTTGTTGATCTACTGAAATGGAAGTCATTGATTTATATTTCTTTGCCCTCCCATTTATGTTTTGTCCTTATCCTTTGTTCTAACCATGGCCCATAAACATCTTAAACAATCGTGATTTCCTTGATTAATTAAATAAGGTAAACACTACTACAATATAGCGACTTTACAACGGTTATTTAAGGTATACAAAGAGTTTTTCAACCGTCTTTGTATCGAACATCGTCAGAAGTTAAGATTTTTGACGACGGTTTCAAAACCGTCTTTGTAACAAATGACTATAAGACGGTTCCTCAGGGGAACCATCTAAGAACGTGGTTTTTATAAAAAAAATAAAATTTAAAAAGTGTTCCTAAGACGATTTTCCTTAGAACCGTATTAGAAGATGATTTTTTTAAAAAAAATTAAAAATGTGTTTCAAAGACTCTTTTTCAACATTCTAAGACAGTTTTTGTTAGAACCGCCTTAGAAGAGTGTTTTTAAAAAAAATTAAAAAAATTTCCACATGAAAAACAGTATGCAAAAAAGTACACACACACACAATATATATATATATATATATATATATATATATATAAAACTTTAGTGATATTCTTCTAAATGAAAAAGTACAAGCAACTACTTGTTATTTTACTTTCATCATGAAAAAGACATTAGATATTTAAAATCTAAACTTTTATATATATAGACATAGAGAAAATGTGTTAATAAATAATATAACTGGCATTTGGTAGCTACAGCCTACACATAAATCATATGGTTTAACAACATATTGCATACCTTTAGTTGGTGGATTTGAGATTACACCCATTTTGTCTCACGAATTAGTGATCAAAATGAAGACATGTGATGTGAGGAAGATCTAGAGATATTTTTCATCCAAAACTCATTCATCATTTTTCAGTCCAAAACTCATTCAATCAGAAAAAAGATCAATATTCTTTGGCTGCCTGCAAAGTCAATGATAAACTTCACCACTTGTTTTCCTGCATGAGCTATTTAATTTTCCTCATCAATCATGAAAACATAAATTAATTAAACTCGTCTGTCTGCTAAATCTGAAGGACATTCTTTAAGGTACTTTAAATTTTCTTCAATTTGGCAACGCCTAAGAAGACAAAAATAAAATAAAATTATATAGAGATAAAAAAGAGGACAACTTCATTCATTAATTTTGTTGCGGCAAACATTAATAAATTAATGCAAATCAAAACAAGAAGAAAAAAAGAGAGATGATATTAATTAATTTGGTTCAAACTTAAAATTAACCTTTTTTTGCAACTATAGCAACTATAGTTTCTGATATATTCTTCAATGAAGATATAATGAACACTTATACAAATAACCAAGAGGGGGGGTGAACTGGTTTTTCCTCAGAGTTTTTAAAATTTCCTTTAAAAAAAGTTACAGTGGAAGACTTTCAAGAAGGATCGTATATTTTAAAACAACAAAGAAAACAATTTTTCTTCACCAATCAAATCTCTCTTGTGTTGTGACCAATCTTGTGATATGAACAAAACTAATACTTCAAGAATACTATGAATATCAACTGAAATATTAAATCACACAAGATTTAGACTGGTTCACCTCTCAACTCCGAAGGCTACATCTAGTTTTCTTCTAACCAAACCTTGGTCAGAGTTCCACTATAACAAATATAAGTTCTTTACAAGCTTACAATGATCTCTTTTACCCTTCATAGGTAAAATTCAAAATCTAAACCTATAGACTTTTCAAAAGATCTAGAACCAGAGATCCCCTCTCTGTTTTACCCTCTAGAAACCCTTCTAGAAAAAGCTTTAAAGATTACAATTTGTTATAAGAACATTCAACACACATACAACACAAATATCAAACAAAAATAACCAAGCTTATAGTTCAAGAACGATATCACCTCATAATCCTCAGTAAATTCAATGAAATGAATGATCTAACCAAACTGAGAATGCATGCAAATACTCTTTCTTGATGACTTCTTTAACTAGAAAGCTTGAACAACTCTTCACATCATGTGAATAATGACTAACAAATCATGTAAAACTCCATGATTCTTAGCATCTTTGATTTTCTCTTCTCTCTTTTTCCTTTGTGATTTAAGAAACCTAGAAAGTATTTTTCTCAAGGCTTGTACGAATATTTCACAAAATACTTGATATGCAAACTCAGTGTAACCTGTTCTATTTATAAAAAAATAGACTTAACTAATTGTAATCGATTATTTCATCAAGGTAATCGATTATTTTAACTGATGTAATCGATTATTTTAACCAGATAATCGATTAAAGTGTTCATCAGGAATCTGGAAAATGTCAAGAACAAAATAATCAATTAAGTCATATTGTAATCGATTATTCCAGATGACCTGAGTTTTCTTATACACATGTGTAATCGATTAAATTTCCAAATGATCGATTATCACAGACAATGTTAAAAACACATCAATGCATATTTAATTGATTACGAATATCTGGTAATCGATTAAACCAGATGAAAAATGTTTTTATAAAATATGCGGAGACTCAGATAATCGATTATTCCGTGAAGTAATCGATTATCAAAGACCACGTCTATTTCAGAGTTAAGCACATTTAATTGATTACGAATCAATGGTAATCGATTAAAATGTTCATAAGGCAATATGCAGATCCATTCGCATGCATTTAATTGATTATATCATATATGTAATCGATTAAAACAGTGAAATACAATTTTTATAAAAATCTAATTGCCTTTATGACTTTACATCTAAATACTTATTACCATATGATTAAACATTATAAAATGTATGCATGAATGCATGAATTAATCAAGATTAGTGAGGATTATGAAGCTTTCACCACTTGAACCAAGCTTAAGCAATAAGTATAATTCCTTTTTCTAAATCTCCTCAGCTAACCTCTTAAACCTCTAAAAGATATTAGCCTATAGTTCATAATTATATATATTGGACTAAACATAGTTTATTATCCCTCCAAGAATTTGAGGACATACAAAAAGGAGTTGAAAAACAGAAAGCTGCAAGTAATTATTTAGGTAAAATAAATACAGCTGAGTTTGAGCTTACACTGATTGAACCCAATAATGAAGAGCTCTATATGGAGTTTATTTTGTTTGATGAAGTCCACAAAGTGACTCAATTCAATGGGATTAGTTCTTATATATCCCTACTTTTTCACCACTATCAACATCAAATAGCTCAATTGATAAATCCAATATTTCTAGAAATAACAAAGAAAATTCCAAATATGCAATAGAAGTGCCACAACAAAGGCAGCATAAAGTTTACCAGGCAATTTGTGCAATTTTTCATAAATAAATACTTAACTACTTCTACCACAAGACACTATTAAAACATATAAAGAGATTTTCAAATAAAAAATGAATAACTTACATTGTTACAACTACTTTTGTGTTTAGTATTAAAACAATGTAACAATAACAATGCAGCTTCTTCTTAACAGATTCGCTAAAAAGTAAAACTAAAATTCATAACAAGAATGAAACATGATAATCCTTGTTATGTGGTAGATAACAATCGAGATGGTCCAGTCGGGTCATAATTAATTAGCAAAGCAGCTTTTAACGGATGACCTAGAAGATACGAGGATCAGATGAATGTCACCAATCTGACAATGTTTCAAACAATTTGTGTGAATATCAGCGTGGCTTGAAAGAAAAATGTTGCTCACCAGAATAACCAATGTTTGTAGAAGCCTACTCATCCAGGGTTTCATGTACAAAAGCCCAATCCATTGCGTTGCATCTGATAAGAAAATGAATATAGTTTAGGGGTTAGAGTAACCTTGTTTTCTGTTTAATTGGAACAATATACAATCGATGATGTTACAGAGTATAATAATTTTTAATAAAAGTAGGAAAAAGGGTATTGATATGTATGTAGCTAGCGAGTGTTGACAGTCATAGATCTCAAATAGATGCATTGACACAAATCAAAGGATACAAAGAGTGGGAGTAAGACGAGTCTTCACCAATGGAGAGTGGAGGTGCAACCTTTTGCTCCCTACCTAGCCATCGCCTACACACAAATCTGGAATCTCCTATTGCGATGATTTCCTTCCATATTCCTCGTTTGCGTTTCGTGCCCTAACCTCAGCCATGGAGGCCTCAAAATCAATGTAGAACAAGTACTCGAAGTGCCTCTTTGTTCCCATGTTCGCGTCATCCACGAGCCTATCGGACAGTTCCAGTGCGACCGCGACTCCATATTCTCAGACTGATGTTGCGGAATGCAAATGCGGAAAGCACTTTCAAGAGCACCGTCATCCACGAACCGCGTGACATTGCATCGATTGTCTTTGATTCCGTTCCCCATCACATTCATGTTGTAGAGCTCCATCGCACATGCGCTCACGATGATAGCGGTGTCATGGAGGTTGTTTGTGGCGACGAACTCGATGGTGCCGACGGTATCATCCACGGCCACGCACACCGTATTACAGGCCTTATCCGTTCGGTGGGGTCGAGGGAGGAGAGGAAGGAAGGGGTTTTGGTTGAAGTATCTAAGGACAAGAGGAAAGGAACGAACGCGAGGTAGAAAATTTGAAAACGAGGGAGAGCAAGACTATGAGAATGTGTTCAACATTCACGATTTTATATTGACTCACTCAACGATGGTTTATTTTAAAATCATCATTGAGTATCTAATTTCAAATACGATTTTGACAAAAACCGTCTTTGAAAAGATGATTTAAAATCGGTTTTACAAGAACCATCTTTAAAAACTTGTAATTATTTACAAAAATGCCACCGTTATTGAAACGAAGATGGTTTTTAAATAACTGTCTTTAAATGTGCGTCATAAAAGATACTTTTTTTAGTAGTGAAAGGTTCTAACTCTTTTGTTATTTTAAACTGACTTATTTAATAGTCAAAATTAAATGATTAATTTGCATTCTTCATAATAGATATGGTTGGTATCCACAAGAATCAATTTATTGTAGATCTAGCCATTAGTTTGGGGAAGAACCACACAAATTGTAATTTTTCAGGAACATATCTAGAGAGAATTAGATTTAGTTAGACAATGTGTGTGTGTAACATCTACAGAGAATTAGATTTAGTTAGACAATGTGTGTGTACATATCTAGAACCGTCTTAGAATCCTCACTTTAAAAAAAATTAAAAAATTGAGGATTCTAAGATGGTTTTTGGAAAACTGTCTTAGAATGTATACATATAAAGACGGTTTTCTAAAGAAAAGTCTTAGAATCCTCAATTTAAAAAAATAAAAAAAAATTGAAGATTCTAAGACGGTTTTTCTCGGTTTTTGGAAAAATCGTCTTAGAATGTTTTTTTAAAAAATAATTAAAAAAATGAGAATTCTAAGACGGTTTTTCAAAGAACCATGTCTTTATTAAAAAAATTAAAAACAAAATTGTCCATATTTTATTATTTTTCATAACCTTACCAAATTATTATTATTGTTATTATTATTATTATTATTATTATTATTATTATTATTATTATTATTGTTATATAGGTTACTTGCATTGACATCAGTCTTCATGTCTCCAATAGGGACATGTATTGGAATAAAAAAAATTGAGCATGTTCATTTTGTTATTGAAATTTTTTTAAAAGAAATAAAACATTACAAACATTACAGCATTATATCACATTACAATATACAAAGGTGGAACAACAAAATCCATATCACAAAGGTTATTCGACATCAGAGCATCAATATTATACTAAACAAAACACACTAATCTTATTTTACAATTTACACATTATTTTTAATTCTTAATTTATAACAATGGGGAGTCAGGGTGTAAGGACCCTCAATGGGGCGCGAAAGGCGCCAAGATTCCAGGCAAATAGCGCCAGGATCCTTAGAAGAAAACCCTGTTCAGGGTGTAGCGCTGATGGCGCCAGACCACTGGAAAGTGGCGCCCAGAGCGCCATGGCCATGCCAGGAGCGCTAGGTCCTCTGGAATTTGGCGCCAAGGGCACCAGGCCGGCGCTGGAACGCCATGATCTCTGGAAACTCACGCTTAGGGCGCCAATGGTGGCGCCAGGGGCGCCATGTTTTCCAGTCGGCGCTGATAGTGCCATATGTGGCGCTGGGAGCGCCAAAGGTCATGCTGGGCCACTATATAAAGTGAAAAACGCGAAAAAGGAGAGGAAAAATAGTTTCTTCTTCCTCCTCCAGCCCTGACCTCCATAGTGACTGGTCCAAGCTTACTAGGACCTTGTTTCTTGCTGTAAATACCTTCCTTTAACCTTTGATTGTGAGAGACACACTTTGAAGCTTGAATCCTTCCTCCTTTCTGTTGAAAACCCCTTTTTAGTGAGAATTGGAATCTCTAGAGAAAAGTTCAGAGAACTTGAGAGTGGCTGAGACCCACTGCTTGGAAAGGACAGCAGAGCTCGAGGAAGCTGTCCTTTGGTCTTCTTAGTCACCATTGAGGTAAGAGACTCAAGTTTCTTCGTTTGATTTTGATTCTGGGGGTTCTCATGAATAGTGACCCATATGAGCTGGGGCTAGAATTAGCCCAGGGTCCTGTAGAGAATTGTGTTCAGGGGGTTGTTCCGAGGAAGTTAGAGCCTTCAGTCATCATTATTGATGAAGTTTGGTTTTGGGTTCTGAGTTATGTATGAATAGAGAAAGGACTGGTTGTTGGCTATTATGAACCTTAGAGCTGTTAATAAAGTTGCTCATGGGATAGTGTAGATGTTGTTTATGAGCTGAATTGGTTGTATTAAAAGCTTGGATTTGATATGGCTAAAGTAAGGATATGCTTTGTATTAGCCTGAACAGAGTCTTAGAAGAGGCTCTAGAGCCTTAGTTAGGCTGAGAGGGATCCTATTGAGGGTCTGAGAATCACTTGTGAAGTGATTAGTTATATGTGGAAAGGATTATAGTCCTTTCGTTCTAACAGCTTAGGACCGTTACTGATACGTTATGTGTTGCTCTTATGTAGGACGTGAGCTTGATAATTCTGGTGGTGGTGACCGCGAGACCGGGGGAGCTGGTGTTTTGCCTAGAGCAGGTAAGCTCTTGGTTCTTGCATGTGTGTCTTTACTGTGTTCCACCATGCTCCAGAAGGACTGATGGTTCTGGTGCGAGTAAATGCATATATATAGAAATTGTGTGCTGGTATGATTGAATCCTAATATGTTTTCTGTACCCTGTGAAGGGGAAATGATATGTATTGATATGAGATGCTTGAAATGGAATATGAAACTGTGATGTGAGATTGATGTGCATGACTATGAGTTGTCTAGTGTATGATACACATGATTGACTATTAGATTTGAATGTGAATTATGTGAATGAATAGAATCCTATGGTAGTAGGATAGATGACATGAGATTGAGTAAGACCTACTGTGAGATGTTCCTG
>PYAF01003422.1:15431-34917 GCA_007407185.1 Glycine tomentella | reverse complement strand
TAGATTTGTTGAGATCCTGGCATGAGATGTTCCTAGTATATAGAGGTAGCCTCCTAAGGGGAGATGTTCCTATATACATAGATGTAGCCTCTGCAGGATAGTGATTTATGTTCTGGATGGCTGTAGGCCACGCGTGGGTCACCTGATTATTGACAGGTGGATGTGAATTGATGATAAATGATGATTTTAAGAAGGGAATTTGAAAATGGCTGATATAGATATACTATTTTCCATATATATATGTTTGAAAGTGAACAAGGGGAAGGAAATACCTTCAAGGGCCCTGAGTTTACTGGGATTTTTATATCTCACCCCTTTTGTGGGACTTATATTTTGCAGGTGATTCCTCAGGAGGAGCAGATAGATCCCAAGGCAAGAAGCCTATGCAGGGATAGTTGCTATTTGTAAACCTTAGGCATAGATGATATGAGCATGTGGCTCTGATGTTTTGTATATTGCCTTTGGTTTAATTTTGGTATCCTGAGGCGAGATGTATGTACAGTTTTGTATCTAAATAGAGACTTTATGTGTATTCACTATATTATAATGTATAGTGGTTATGTTAGTGACATTTGATAACGTCACTCTTATATTATGCTTCCAAACTGCTTAAACTCTGATGATTATAGTTAATGATAGTGATTAAGGTAGGTTAATGACCCTGGTTTTGTACGGGGCGTTACAAGGGGAAGCTAAACTTTGCAAATAGAATTAATATTTCAGTTATACTTCAACCCTACTACTTCTCCAATTACAAAAATAGACAATTGGTTGAAGACTTTCCCAAAAAATTTATTGAATCAACTAGGGAAGGCGATTCATGCTTATTCATTGGGCAAATAGAACACAAAATTAAGCACTATGAAGTGGTCGATATTAACATTTAAATTAGCCAATGACCAACCTGTCATTTTGTGTATTCTTGAGCAATTTATCCAGCCAGATTCCTGACAAAAAAATGAAAACATAACTAATAAGATTAAGATTGATGAATAACTCCTCAATCAGACTTCACCAAAATTCTAATTTTCCTAGTAATTACACTACTAGAAAAAGTATTTTCTACGACGGCAAAACGACGACGGTTCTTCAAGAACCGTCTTAAATCTGATTGCGATGGCAATTTTGTAATATTGATGACGTCAACGACGACGGTTTTTCAAAACCTGTCCTAGAAAGCTGCGTTCAATGACGGGTTTTTGTAAAACCATCCGTGTTTGATTTTCGTTCCAACAAAATCAAAATGGGTCGCGTTTCAGTCACTCACTCACACTCAAAGCAGCATATATAGAGATTAGAGAGAGAACCCTAAACTAAAACCCCTTAAATTCCTCCGCCGCGATGGACATGCATTGACGATGAGAAAAAGCTCGACCTCGGTGACCTTGATCTGGACATTCATCGATTTCTCACTTAGTCGCTTAGTGACTTAGTGACTTGCTCACTCTTCTCTTCAGATCTGATTGAAGAAAGAAATGGAGGAAGCGTAGGAACTGTGAAGCACGAAGGACACAAAGGACACAAAGGAGAGATGGCGGTGGTGGAGTGCCTCCATAAACTTCTAGAAGCTTCTAGAAAGAGCCTATCCTCTTCTGAGGTCTTCATCTCAAGTTTGTTCTTTCAATTTAATTATCATCAAAAGAAAAAGGAACTTAGTAAAAAAGTAGCAGCACTATATAAAAAATAATAAAAGGAAGTAGCAGCGTTACACCACACTCTGTTCCCTTCTTTTTCTTTATTGTTTACATTCTCCTTTACCTCTGCTACCAGAGGAATTCCGAAAACCTCTATGTCAATTAAGGTATCAATCTTTTTGGCTCCTTCTTCTATACCAGTACAAAAAGATGGCAACTTAAGCTGCCCTCACTCTTCACTCAAACCCCAGTGCCTGTGGTGCTTTCTGGGTGGAGAAGGAGAGAAAGAAAATTGAGGAAGAAACCTTAATAAACCTTGTTGCATTGGTTTTGGTGGTGGTGACAGGACCCTGGCCAGCACCAATGGCACAAAGGGTGAGGGCGCCTACTAGGAATGTGTTTATGTGTTACATTATTTATCTAATTTTAATTTATTACGTGGATTAGCACTAATTAATGATCAGTAATTATTCTTTTAGTTATAAAAAATATTATTTATGGTCAATAGTTATTATTATGACAATATATTAATTGATGAATATTGTACTGGCGTTGTGTTTTGAATATCTCGTTATGGGTCGGGTTGTTTAATTGATGTCCAGGGAGAGGTTCCCGTTGTAATACAACACTTACTTGATCGTAACCCGAATAGACGGTTAATGAATGCTGACAAATCACTCAAGAATGAAGGTACACAATCTCTCTCTCATATTGAGATTTATAAGTTGTGATTTGTATGTACATATATGTTTTTGGACATTCTAAAATTGCTTTAAATTCTTCAATGTGGACTTGGGAAAGAGGAATCGGTTGATGACTCTGAGTGGGTGCCGCCTTCACTTGCTGTGATTCAGCCTTTTCTCAGAGCAGCCCTTGAGATTGAGAAGGAGAATCCTAGAGTTGCGTTTCTTTGTATGTATTTTTAATTTCATCAGATTTTGATTTTTTTTTGTTTGCTTGATCATTGTTAGAAATTATGGTTCAAAAGAGAGAATTGAGGAAAAAAAAAAAAAGAATAGAACTGCAAAGAAGAATGTGTTGAAAATGTAAACTGAATTTTACAAGGAGTACAATGGGGCTTATATAATAAATAAGAACGGATTTTCTGATTGACTTAACTAATTTATAAATTACATTTTTCATCTCTAATAGCCCCTTGTAAGCTGAAAGATGAAGTGGATCAGAGAGTCACTAGAAAGGGGTTGACTACTAAGACCTTTTCTGCACAAAATAAAAACAGCTTATGATTTTTATGCTTAAGGTGTTTCACACGTTCTCACGTAAGAAGTTGTGATCAGGAACAAGAAAATGCTTTCTCACGCTTGAATACTGAATAGATAGTACAATCATAGTTTATTTATGTACTGGGAAGCTAATTTTCCACAACTGTTTGCAAAATACTATTGTTGATAATTATTAGAAGCAAATTTTCTGATACAAATTACTAGTACGTTGCTTTTGAAGTCTAAAACTGATTTATATATATTTGAAAGTATTTCTAAAATGAAAACTCAATAAATCAGAATATGAGTATCAAACAATAATATTGTTGAGAAATAAATGAAAAGTGAGACAGAGAATTTTCCATGTAGGGATTTCTATACTGATTTATCCTCAACCTTGGGATACATCTAGTCCTTATCTCCTGTAGGATTTTCACTGCAATATCACAAAAATACATAAGCATTATTTTCCTGTTCATTGAACAAACTCATTTTCTCTCTCTTAAATCACTCAATGTGTGGATCCATAGTGATGTACAGATCTATGCAAACACTCTTCCTCACATTAAGCTTTTCGAATGAAGGATGCATTTTTAAGCTTTTAGGCTTCTAATTATCTATTCATGGCTCTTAAGAGACATTCAAACTCAATCAAATGGTCAGAAGAAGTTGTATGTATATTGTCTTTTCAATTCAATTGTGCATTGAATGATCTATTTATCTCTTTTGCTACTTTTGGTGTCTTTTTTCAGTTTTCAAAATCCCAACTGCTATTTGAATTTAAATTCTTTACAACTATTGTGAGTTGGATTTTTATAGGCATATTCTCTAATGGGTTTTGCAATTTGAAAGAATGTTGGTTCTGAATATTGTTTCCTACATGATGCTTCTTTAGGTGCTTCTGAATATTGAAGTGCTTGTGCATCAGTCTTCTAATTTTTTTTTGCTTTATTTGCATTTATACTCAATGGTCCATGTAGGTTCTTGCTTCTAAACACATATTTGTTTAGTTCTAAACAAACTGCTTCTAATATTGCATTTTTATAGCTTATGAACAATGCTGGTATGCTTATCTCATTCCTTGTTCAGTTTCCATCTTCTAATGGATCTTTTGATCATATGTAGCTTCTGATCTTGCTACCTTTTGGCAAATTCATCTTTTGAGCATGCTTATAATCATATGCAACTTCTAATCTTGCTGCACTTTAATATTCTGAAAGTATGTTCAGCCAAGTATGCTTTTGATAAACTTTTTTTGTGATTAAGTTGCTTTTGAAGAGTAGACTTTGTTTCTGGAGGCTATGATCTTTGTGACAGATAATTCTAAAGCTTCATCTATGCTCTTTGTGATGTTATCATCAAGTTCTGTTTTTATAATCACATTTCAAAGCAATCTATTTGTAACTTAAGTTCAAAATTCAAAAGGCTTAGAATTTGCTTCTTCTCAGTTTGTTATCATTAAAACTTCATGACATGAGGGGCTTAACCCAGCAGTGTTCACAACACTTTGGAAAGGACAATTCAAGTGCATATCAAATCGAAGGAAATTACTTATGACTGCAGAATTGTCAAGCACAAACTCATATTTCTCCTTTTTACAATTTGACCACATTAATGACTTAGAATTTTGTTTAAGGGATTTGACTTGTTCTAATACATATAGAATTATGTAAAACAACATTAATGTGAGAGTAGTGATAGTTGCTCGGAGCTTTCTTTCAAACTTCTCAGTGGTGTGAAAGTTAGCTTACCTTATTGGGGTATTCTGTTTTTATGTTAATAAGGATTCTTTATTCTCCAAACTCAATAATTTTTACTTGCTTTTTATTCTCCAAACTTGTAGAATACTTCTACACATAGTAGGGACGTGGACTAAAAATGTTATTTTATTGCCAGACAATAAGGTACGCTGATGATGTTGAGAATAATAAGAAGCGACAACATGAAAACTATAACATCCTTCCATTATATGCTATTGGTGTTAAACCAGCAATCATGGAACTTCCCGAGTTTTGTATGTCTGGGATATATACATTGTATGTTTTGCTTCTGCCAATAATATAATTGCTCAGAAATTTTAAATTTTTAATCTGCTTGTTTTCTTTTTCTTGAACACTATAGATCAAAGCGGCAATTGCTGCTTTACGTAACGTGGATAATCTTCCAATGCCCATCATTCATGTAAGACCTGACGATTCTATAGTGCCTATGGAGAGGCTTAAAGAAGTGAATGATATACTTGATTGGATTGCCTTAGTTTGTGGGTTTCAGGTAATGAATATTTCCCCCCTCCCCTTCTATTTCCCAAGTCATTTTGATATGAAATTTTCCTGGTTACAAATTTAGGTGAGAATTAGGTGCCACACCTAGACAGAATCTAGCGTGCCACAGTCTAGCATTGCACCGTGCCATACTTTTGTGATCTGTTAGATATAAGAGTTAATAATTGTAGGGTTGTTATTTTTCAGTTATTTGATTTTGTTAAAGCAAGACAACATATACCATGAAAACATAAAACAGAACCAGAAAACTGTAGACCAAGAGAGGAAGGGAAGAATAGAGTTATTTTTGTTTTTCTTTGCTACATAACCATGTTGCTCTGCATGTTTTCATTCTGATGATAGTTGTTAGAATATTGGTTGAATGAGTTTTGCTTTGAAGGATAGGATAGATAGAATGTATGGTGAGTGAGATAGTAATGAGAATATTGGGTAAGTATAGAAAGGTGGAAACGTAGTTTACAAGAGAAGTAGTGTTTTTATTTTTGCTAGCTTGCTTGTTCACTTTTCTCACTTTCATAAACTACAAGGCTTTGGGGGTATTTATAGGAGTCTCCACCTCCTTAACATGTGGTCTACATTTGCTTATCTAGAAAGCTCTATTCTAGGTTATTCTTCAACTCCAAAGTCTTTCTAGAATAATCTACATAAGTACGTTTTTCAATGTCTCTAGATTCTTCTAAATGCTTCTAGATTCTTCTCTTAATTTCTTCAAGCTTCCTTAAGTTTCTAGAAGCTTTTATAAGCGTCCATAAGTTTCTAGAAGGTTCCGTAAACTTCCATAAGTTTCTAGAAGCTTCTATAAGTTTCTTCATGGTTTTATAAGCTTCCAGAAGCTTCCAGAGTATTCTAGAAATGTGCAGCATTTTCTAATACATTCACACTTCAGTACGAATACACGAGAAATAGCAGTCCATCATAACAATTATGATCCCCTCCATCTCCTGTGACTCTATCTAGGCCCTCTTTAACTTTGATGGCCTCTGAAACTCTTTCCACTGAAAATTCTTTGGACCCCACTT
The DNA here is from genome assembly GCA_007407185.1 of Glycine tomentella. Classification (NCBI taxonomy): domain Eukaryota; kingdom Viridiplantae; phylum Streptophyta; class Magnoliopsida; order Fabales; family Fabaceae; genus Glycine; species Glycine tomentella. The sequence continues at coordinate 28,759 of PYAF01003422.1, read as the reverse complement.
CTGCCATGACGTTTACTAACGTCCCACTCATTCCATGTGAAAAATTGACTAGATCAGCCAATTATACTACCTGGGCAACCGTTGTCCAACTTTGGTTTCACGGTCAAGGACATGCTGACCACTTGACAGCTAAGGTTACAGACATTCCCAATAAGGATCGAGCCCTTTGGCGCCAAATCAACAGCTTTTTATGCAACCTCCATCATATATTGTTGGCTCATGTAATCTTACTTATGTACTGATTTCTTCCTTCAATCCTTTTAAAAAAATTTCCACCAAGCAAGCATCATCTAATTCCTTCACAGTCTCTACTAACTTCCTTTAAACGATTCTGTAGAGTATATTCATGAAGCTGCCAAAATGACTTAGGCATTCACCTGCTAGTTCCATCTCACTGTTAATATTAAATGTACTTTCTGATATTTTTTTTCTGGTTTCACTAGAAGTTGAATGTTGTTGTTCTGACAATAGATAGCTTGTTTTGCTATGAAACAAGTTTTGCTAGTCCTAATTAGTAATTCTAGTTTATTTCACTTTTCTGAAAAGATAACGATCTTTTGTATCTCAAGTTTTAGTTATAGCTTTCAAGTATTATAATGTAAATGGAAATGATTTGCAATTGTTTTTAGCATAATGCATTTGTTGAGATACGATTCAGTTTGTTTTTTGAAGCTCTTGCTCCAAATCTAGCTTTGCATTAACAGTGATTATTAAATTGGCAATTTATAGAACAACATAGTACCATTTAGAGAGGTTTACTCAGAAATTTTAGCATTTCTTCCCATTGTACGGAATATGAAAGCTTTTGTTCTGAATCTTGAATTTGGAGTTGTATGATGATACACTTTTAGCCTAAATTACTTTACTGTCAATGTGATGTGACACCCTCATTAATATCTCTTGTCATCAATGTGCTGTGTTTCTGTAGTTCACACATTCTAGGATGTTTTTTTGAAGTATTAAACTTATATGTTTTAATTAAGATTTTTGTAGGCATGATTGGTCCAACTCTTTCTAGACCAATATAATTATATAAGACTTATCTTGTTTGTGCCAACTCTCATGGAATATATATGTACTAGCTTTAATTATATTTCAATAAATGTTCATTCTATACATTACATAATCTGTTTCTAGCATTAGTTTATATGTTGATGATAGTAGCTTGTTATGCGGATTTTTAACTATTATTATATTTCGTGCAATCATTGTCATCTTTATTTATTTATTATTTATTAAACCATAAAATTTATGAATTTGTATTGGTTTTAATGAAGTAAATGCGCCTAATTTTATCACTATATGTATCATTATAAGGGGTGTAATATAAAAAAATCTCAAGTGCACCATTTTTTTGTGATTTTTATCCATTTAAAAAAAACAAAAAAAAATAATACATACAAAGACGGTTTTTAACAAAAAAAATAATACATACAAAGACAGTTTTTCCTAAAAATCGTCTTTGTATGTATTATTTTTTTTTGTTTTTTTTAAATGGATACAAAGACGATTATTAAGCAAAATCGTCTTTGTATGTATTATTTTTTGTTTTTTTTAAATGGATACAAAGACGATTTTGCCTAAAAACCGTCTTTGTATGTATTCTTTTTTGTTTTTTTTAAACGGATACAAAGATGGTTATTAAGGAAAACTGTCTTTCTCTGTCCACATATAAAAACGGTTTTGCCTAAAAATCGTCCTTGTATGTTTTGTTTCTTATTTTTTTTCAAAAAGAAACGACAACGGTTATTAAGGAAAAAAACGTCTTTGTATGTCAACATACAAAGACAGTTTTTCTTTAATAACGGTCTTTGTAGGTGTTTAATTTTAAAAAAATAAAATAAAAATTCAAATAGAAACAAAGACGATTTTTAAGTGATAACCTTTTTCGTATGTTGACATACGAAGACAGTTTTCCTTTAATAACCGTCTTCGTAAGTGTTTAATTAAAAAATAAATAAAATACAAACAAAGACGGTTTTGCTTAATAATCGTCGTCGAAAAAATATTAACAAAGACGGTTTTTTAGAACCGTCGTTGAAAGTACTCATTTTGAACGACACACACAACGATGACGGTTCAACAACCGACATCGTATGGTCTAAATAACCATCGTTGTAGGCCTCCTATGTAGTAGTGTGGTGCATGTATCATGTATGTATTCAAAGTAAGATTTTTTTCTACAGATTATCCAAAGTAAGATTTGTTTTTCACTTTTATTTTTTATAATTGTTGAAATTATAAATTAGCTAGTTAAGACTTAAATATTTTTTTAGTCCTTATAATAATAATTACATAAAATTTAAAATTATATATTTTACTAAAAATATAATATAATATTTAAATTTTAAATGTATTTTTTCATTTTTTAATTTTAATATTTTGTTTTAATTATCATATAGTTAATAAACTATAGATAAAAAAATATAGTTAATAACTTAATATATACTTTATTTAAAAAATGTTTAAATAAATTAAAATTATAAAGATAGGTAATTGATTTTCTAAGAGTTTCTAGAATTTGGTAAAAGTCAATGAAGGTGAGATTGGATATTAAAATTTCAAATTCATATTTTTTAAATTCAAACTCAAATTCATCTTGTCTTTGGTGGAAATAGCCTAATTAGCCAGTTGTCATATCTATCTTAACGCTTTAATGACAAGACTGTTGAGAAAGACTACCTTTATTAATCAGTTGTTTATATGTTACTCACTAAACCACTAATAATTTTTTTTTCTTCTTAAATTTGTAAATGATATTTTTTTTTCAGGTGAATATCATAAGCAAAGAGGACTAAAAGCCTCTAGGGAAAAAGTATGAGCCATATCAACTCGTAATGCATTAACCATACATTGAGAAGGAAACTCAAAAATATGAACTGAATTGACAGCCTATGAAGCACGGACACATGAAAAAGCAAGGAGAATCGCATTGGACACGCTCCGGCACGGTGACACGCTCAGACATCGTGCTCGACGCGCGATCAACAACTCCGACGCGTTGACCGGTTTCGACACGCAACTTTGATCGCGTCGGACACGGTCAAAGGACATTTTCGTAAAAAACATAAAAAAATTAATAAAACTTAAACCTAAAATTAAACAAGCATTTTTGCTTACCCCCTGTGTCTGGTTCACTAGCTCTCCCACTGTGTTCGCGACCGCGCCAGTGCTTCAACAAAGAGGCTTCGCCGTTACGAACTGTGTCAGCTTGTCCAGTCCACTAGCGCTCTTTTCCACTGGTCCAGAGCAAAGAGAAGGCAATAGCTTCTCACTACCACCAAAACTTCTCAGTCGTTGTTCTTACTTGTCACAGGTAAGCTTCTCCGGCGCCAAAGCTTCTCATTGCCTCTTTCCTTGTGCTTTATCTCTTTCTATTGATATTTGTTTAGCTCTTTCTTTTTAATAAACGTGTCTTTGTTTAAGGCTTTAAGCACTTCTTCTTGGTCTAGTGGTCCACCACCAGTCTATTCAATAAAGTTATGGTATTTTTTTTCTTTTAAAAAATCACCACAATTTCTAGTATTGACCACACGTAAAAGTGTAGCACTGGTCCAGATAATTTAAATTTACACCATTGATGAGATAGAAACACAAAACACAAAGGGATAAAAATGCATCTCTTAATGTTTTGTTTTTTTTATAGTTTTAACACTTGTTTTGTAAATAATATTTTAAAATGTAATATAGATGCGTGTCCAAAGATTAAATGAGTAATTAAACTCTTTCTTTATATAACATACACTACAACTTAATAAAATATTATTATGTAATTGTAGATCATTGAGAGTTTCAAATAATGGGATCTGAATCTAAGACTTCATTTAAAAAGTGAGAATACCTAGCAACTTCCCATATTAGGCTAACGTGATCGGTCTAAGATACTTGAGTATCAAACATTATACAGGATTATATACTTTTGAGTACTCTACAAACTTGATAAATTTCCATAAAAATTATCTAATCCATATGGTATGTGTGGTTTAAGAAAGAAAGGGAAAAAGAAAGATAGAGGGAGAAATGAGAAGAAAATGAGGTATTTTTGTAATTATTAGATAATAGAGAAATTGAAAGGAAATAAATAAAAAAAATATGTATGTTTGATCAAATAAAAAAATGTGAAATATGGGAGCAATTTAATTTTTATATATTTACAAACTTTCTATTCTTTTTCTCCTCAAATTGGAAGAAAGAAATTGGATCCTCTAATTTATTTATTTATTTATTTATCAGCAAGATCCTCTAATTTATTGATCTCTTCCTTCCCCTTTTCGAAACTTCCAAACAGTAAAATAATTAAAAATTGACATTTTATTTCTCTTCTAACTCTTCTTTTCCTTTTCCTCAAATCAAATTGACCATAAATATTTAATATACTTAGGATTTGACCCATTACCTCACTTAAGCTATATAATCTCACTTCAATTTGAGTTTTGTTTCGATTGTACATAAAATTGGACCCGTTACCACTACCAAATTAATGCAATTTTTTAATCTTCTTTCCTGCATCTTTATTTAATGTTGTATGTGTTGGGCTGTTCATGTTTGGGACTGAACCTTATGTCTTGTTGAGCTATCTTTATTTTTTTAGAATGGATTCAAATATTGAAAGTAGTGGAGATGATGAATTTCTAAGGAAACCATTATGGATATATGTTACTAGATTAGGCACCGAAACGGAAGCTGGAGGAAATATATCTTGGAAATGCAATTTTTTCTCAAAGGATTTTAAAAGTTCATATAATAGAATAAGGGCTCATTTTTTAAAATTATCAGGTAAACGAATTGCAAAATGTTTACATGTGCAAACAAAAGACTTGCTAGAGATGGAGAAATTAGAACAAGAAGCTAGTAAGAGATTGAAGAATAATGCATCCAGCTTTGACCCCCTTCTAGTTTTTCCATGGATTCAAACTCAAAAAAAAAAAAAAAAAAAAGAGGTGGAAGTGATGGTGGAAGTTCATATAGAAATCCTATTGAGAGGGCATTCAATGTTGGGGCACGGGATGAATTGAACCATTTGATTGCTAGGATGTTTTATTCAGCAGGATTGCCATTCACTTTAGCAAGGAACCCATACTTTCAAGCCGCCTTCACTTATGTCGCGGATAATAATATTGGAGGTTATTTGCCACCAGGATATAACTCCTTGCGAACCACTCTTTTGCAAAAAGAGAAGGAAAATATTGCAAGGTTGTGTGCACCTATTCGAGTTAGGTGGAATGAGCAGGTGTTAGTATTGTGAGTGATTGATAGAGTGATTCACAAAGAAGACCACTTATTAATGTCATGGCAGTATCTGATGGTGAAGCTATGTTTTTTAAATCAATTGATTGTTCATGAGAGACTAAGGATAGGCATTTTATTACTAGGTTGTTACAAGAAGTAATCCAAGAAGTTGGGCATGAAAAAGTGGTTCAAGTAATCACGGATAATGCTACAAATTGTAAGGGAGCAAGGCATCTTATTGAGCAAGAATTTTCATCTATTACTTGGATACCATGTGTTGTTCACACACTGAATTTAGCTGTGAAAAATATTTGTGCTGCTAAAAATGTGGAGAATAATCAAATAACATATGAGCAATGTAGTTGGATTTCTGATATTATTGGAGATGTTTCTGCAATAAAGCATTTCATAATGAATCATTCTATGAGACTGTCAATGTTTAATGAGTTTGTGGGATTAAAGTTGCTTTCTATAGCTAAAACCCACTTTGCTTCCATGATTGTGATGCTAAAGAGGTTGAAATTGATAAAAGGTGTTCTCCAAAATATGGTAATCAGTGGATTGTGTATAAAGATGATAATCTAGGGAGGGCAAAATTTGTTAAAGAAAAGATATTGGAAGATCTTTGGTGGGATTCAATTGATTACATACTTGCTTTCACTGCTCTAATTTATAATATGATTAGGATTTGTGACACAGATAAACCTTGTCTTCATTTGATTTATGATATGTGGGATGAGATGATTGAGAAAGTGAAGAAAGCTATATAGTTGCATGAATTGAAAAGGATGGATGAGACCTCAACTTTTTATGATGTGGTCCATGGCATTCTTGTGGATCGTTGGACCAAAAATTCAGCTCCACTTCATTGTTTGGCACATGCTTTGAATCCCAAGTAAGCTTTTAAATATGAATGGACTTAATACTTCTCTTATTTGATATAATTTGTTAATTGCCTTTCTTTTTTTTCTTTTAGATACTATAGTCAACAATGGCTTGATGAAGATTCTAGTCGAGTTCCTCCACACAAGGATCAACAGATTAATCAAGAAAGACAAAAATGCTTAAAGAGATATTTTCCTAACTTGGAGGACCGAAATAAAATAAATTTGGAGTATGTGGACTTTGCTAGTACAAGTGGGGGTTTTAAAGATTATGATGTCATCCAAAATCGATATTTTATGGAGCCCAAAGCTTGGTGGGTGCTTCATGGTGCTTGTGCACCTATGCTTCAAAAGATAGCATTGAGACTTGTTGCACAACCTTCTTCTTCATCGTGTGTTGAACGCAATTGGAGTACTTATTCTTTTATGCATTCTGTAAGGAGGAATAAGATGACTCCAAAACATACTGAAGACTTGGTTTATATACATAGCAACCTTCGGCTCTTATCAAGAAAGAGTCCACAATATACACAAGGGGAAAGTAAAATGTGGGACATTGTTGGAGATACATTTGATACATTTGAAGATGTTGGAATGCTTGAAGTTGCTACTCTTTCACTTGATGAGCCAGAGATGAAGTCAAATGTTATTGATGAAAATGTCCCATGACGATAATCTTCATATTTTATGTTTGTCTATGGATAATTGAATATTTTGTTTTAAAGATTAAAATGCAGCCTCTTTGATTTTTTTTTGTTACATTGATAGGTATTATTAGTTTAGTTTAATTTTTTTTGTTAAATTATTGAATATTAAATAAAATATACACTCTATAAATTAAAAATATTATTTAATATTAAAACGTGTCCCAACGTGTCGAAATCCATAATTTTTTAGGATTGCCGTGTCGGAGAGTTGAGTCATGTAGTGTCGTGTGTCGTGTTGGTATCAGTGTTGGTGCTACATAGTTGACAACTATCATTGCTTGTTTGGCTAACCCATCCGCAACTTGATTCACCTCATGAAGAATATGATTCCAAGTAATGTGACCTTGCTGTGCATATATCTCATGAGTATGCTTTACCAGATTGGAATACGGATGTTGCAAACAGCAACCACGAGCCAGGAGATTAATAGCAATCCTCGAATCATAATTCATCCTTATTCTTCTGTAGCCCCTAGAGTATGCCAGCTTCAGACCACATAAAATACTGGTTAGAGAGATAAAATACTGGTCAGAGAGCCTCTCCTGATATTATCACCAAAATCACACAAGAACTCTCCAAGGTGATCCTTGACCACACCTCCACACACGGCCTTATCCCCTCCATCAATAGTAGTTCCATCATGGCTAACCACAACTATACCAAATGGAGGACATTGTCGTTGCACAAATTGATCATCTATTTGAAGCAAGCTCGCACTCTTCAAGGCTCTGATAGCATCAACACTTTGGAAGTATTCCATGGCTAAATGATGCGATTCTTGAATAACATCAAGAGCAAACCGGATCTCATCATGAAAAATAATTATGTTCCTCATCCACCAAATAAAGTTAAGAATGATCCGAAATAGAAAGCTCCAAGGGGACTCATACACTAAGTGATCACGAGAGAGATTGTCTAGGAGCCATAATTTCCAATCCATTCAGCTGTAAAAACTACCTCCATTATCAATTCTAATAAAATACTGACATATCAGACAAATTTCAGCACAATCTCTTAAGGTACGAAACATATTCTTCTCATGCTCCTCGCAAGAACCACATAAGTTGCAATCAGATATACCCATCCTCGGTTTCCTAGCATTCATCAAAAGCACTTCATGGCACAATTTCCACATGAACATTCGAACTCTCTTGGGGCCTTTCCATTTCTGCAATTTTTGAAATAGACCCTGATGAGGAGAGGGAGTTGAATTAGCCATTATCTCATAAGTGGTCTTCATGGAAAAGACCCCACCACTGGTTTTACTCTATGCAATAATATCTGTTAGCCTTTTGGCAAGCGTACCAATTGTCATTGCAGGTTATAGAATATATAAAAGAGCATCTCCACAAGGACTTGAGCTACTCAAGTTTTCCAGATGAAAATAATCAGTTAAATAGTTATGTACAATAAGTGTAAGTGGAATTTCATAAGTTTACGAAAATAACAGAAAATTACAAAAACTAGTAAAATTGAATTTAATTAAATTATGAGAACGTAGGATTGGATTTCATCGTTCATACCCTCAATATCCAATTAAAATTTAACCTATATGAATCATTTACTAACATTATTGATGCACAAATTAATTCAACCCGAATCCATCCCTCGCATTTGAGAATCCTAAGGATATTTACCAAATATCGATCCCTCGCATATGAAGTAAATAACCCAGCATTACAATCATAATCACGTGCCATTTGCAATGAAAATGGTATGCTTTATTCCTAGCAACGTAACGTAATGAGTAAAATCATTCAATTCAAATCCTAAGGGCACTTTCCAGTCAAGCTTAGAATCTGTTTTCATGAAACTAACGATCAAGTAGAATCAAGCATTAAGAACAAAATGAAATTACCAGAATGAGTAGAAAAGATTCGTACATATATCAAATATCAAAAGAGATACATAAGGGTAAGAAGATTACATTCAATCCTTAGGAGAAACTACCCGATCATGGTGTAGAGCAAGAGATCAACAAAAAACATGACGAAAAAGGTGATCCCTGACCCGTTTCTGCAGAGTTTCCACTCCTTTTCTCTCATCTCTCACCTCTATCTAAGCCTCTTTGTTTGTTCCTCATGTTTTCTCTTTCCAAATTCCATGTTATCTTCTTTGTTTGCATGCCTATTTATAGGAAATAGTGACCAGCTTAGGCCCACTCGGCTAGGCGAGTGATTTAGCCTTGTGTTTACTCGCCTGGGCGAGTTAAAACTTAATCCTGAAAAACTCCACTCGCCCAGGCGAGTTAAATACACATGATTCACTCGCTTAGGCAAGTTAAAAACCCAATGCTGAAGAAAGGTGCTAGCCTGGGCGAATTCGCTGCAGAAATTTCCTATGTTGACCTTTTTGCTTGTCTTGATTGCTTTGGATGCTTTGATACACTTGATACCTATCAAAATACCAAATTTGATTGGATTAATATTCCAAAATGTAAACAATGACCTTTATATATGTTCCAGCTACAAAACAAATAGGATTAGGGCAAATTTATAAGCAATTCATTGAAATTAAAAGATAAGTGTCAGCATTATAATCCTGAAATTAACTAAAATATGACACTTATCAATATCCCATGCATAATATCTATCCGAAGAAACCATGTTCTTGACCTTAGTAACAACATTCTCAGGCAGAGAATTGTTCATCTTATCCAACCTCCAACCTTCTGTCCTGCAAAGTGAGATAAGAATATCATTAAGTTTCTCCTCAGGAACAATAACTATAGAAGTCTCCAATAAAACTCCACAATTGGTGACCCAGTTATCTCTCCAAAACTTATAGAAAGACCATCTCCCACTCTCCAGATAATGTTTCTACAAAAAACATCCCAAGTTGAGCACAACCCTCTCAAAAAATTGCTTCCATGTTTATGGATAGAAACACTGAGCAATATAGCATTACCACGCCCATATTTATTTTGAACGATAGGGGCCCATATAAGAGGATCCTTGGCACACCACCTCCAATTTGCACGTAACATAAAGCCTTTATTAATATCTCTAGCCCTTCTCAACCCCAACCCTCCATCAATATTGGGTTTTCAGCTTTTATCCCAAGACACAAAATGAATCTTCCTACTGTAAGTATCATCACCCCAAATAAACCTTCAACACATTTTATCTACTTCATCACAGATAGACTTAGGAAGTAATGTAGTTTGCATAACATACGTTGGAAGGGCATGTGAGATAGACTTTCTTGCTTTTCAAGAACTCAAGCGTTGCTAGACTTTATCCCAAATAAATTGGAAAGTACTCTGAGAAGCTCTTTTGTGGATAATAGGCACACCAAGATAATTTCCAAGAATTTTTGTCCACTGGATACCCATATATGTACTAAGCTGGTCTCTAAGGTTAGTCCCCACATTCTTAGAAAAGAACATACGAGACTTGTCAAGGTTAATTTTCTACTCAGCTGCTGCAAAACAAATTCAAGATATTTTTGATAGATTGTAACTGATCAATTGATGCCTCGGCAAATAAAATGAGATCATCAGCAAAGGCCAAGTGGGAAATACTCAAGAAAGACGAATGGGGCACCGAACTCCTTGGTCTGCACTTACAGAGATAAGCTGGAAGAGTCGTTCAATGCGAACAAACAAATATGGATAAATAAAATTTTTGATAGGAACGTTATAAAATAGGTGTATGCTTGTAGGAAGTTTTTAGCTGAGCAACATAATGCTGAGCTGGAGGGTTGTTATTTTTAATAGATGTGTTTTTGTTATTGCTTTATGTTTTCTCTAGGTTGCTGTTATTTTGGGTTAGTTATATTTGAATAGTATAAATTGGCAATTAAGGGTAATTGGTGGATTATTGAGAAAAGTTAGCAGTTAGGAGGGAAAGGAGGGATTCCAAGGGAATCAATTTTGTTTGCTTCTTTGTACACACAATTGCTATTACATTCTCAGATTATCTAATACAAGAGGAAATTCAGTAATTGCTTGTGGTAATTGGGATTCTGTTTTGGTTTTTTTGTGCTGTTGTGAATTTTCTGCAAGATTGTTTGTGAGATTTTCACCAAGGAGGCCAGGTCTTACCAATCTGGTATCAGAGCATCAGATCCTATTTGGTGTTCATGAAAACAAGGATGGATGCAATAAACACGCGAATGGACGGACTGGAACAAGGTGCGTGATCGATAGAGGATCGTATGGCACACATGGATAAATCCATTGATGAAACTAAGCAATTCATAGCGGAAATTAAACAGCATTTCATAGCTGCAAGGAAGAGCACTAGTGGAGGATCATCGGATGCGTCATATGTACCAGATAATTCTCACACTAGAAATAATCGAGATGAAGGTCGCGAAGGTTAAAGAGGTAGTGCGATTAGACGAATTTAGGTACCGATTTGCAACGAAAAGGATCCTGAGGGTTGGTTATCAAGATTGGATCGATACTTTGTGATCAACAGCATCGAGGAAGAAGAGAAATTGTCCACCATGTTGATTTGTGTGGAAGCAGTGGCTCTCAAATAGTTGCAATACAGAGAGCGAACGGGTCCATTTGGTGATTGGGCAAAATTTCGACGAGAATTTCTGAGGCATTTTGGTCGTCATCAAAAGAGATTACCGGAGGAAGAAATGAAGCTCATGCAGCAGACGACAATGGTGCAGGAATACAGGGAGAGATTTGAGTCTCTCATGTCTGAGGTAGAAGAAACTCTTCCCAGGTGGTTGATGGCCATGTTTCTGCCTGGGTTGAGTGGCTCAATACGGGCAGAATTACACATGTATAGCCCATCCAATTTGGAACAAGTGATGGACCTAGCCCAGAGTATTGAGGGCAAAAATTGGGTATTAACGGAGACTTCTGAGTTGGGAGGCCATGCACCTACAGCTCATGGGGGGTCAATTAAATCCCAGAGTGCAGGCACAGGCATCTCATGTGGTGCGGGATCTTCCATTTGGAGCTCAGCTAAGACCAATTTGACCCCATCCGCGACAGGCACGAACGGAGTGGTGTAAGGGGGAACTGATTCTTCAACGGCAGTGTCAAGGACAACTACCAAGGTGGCACACGCACAATTTCATTAACTCATCATTGGCGAGGGAGCTAGGTTTACCAGTAAGTGTCAACTCTTTTACGGTAACTTTTGGAGATGGTTCTATGATGCAAGGGACTGGGGTGTGAAAATCAGTGAGTGTTGTGATGGAAGATGTGGAGTTTGTCCAAGATTTTTTATCGTTCAAACTCGGGAATGTGGATTTAATTTTGGGGGTGAATTGGCTGTCTCAACTTGGGGAGTTCAGTTGCAATTATAAAATGCAAACTATGAAGTTGGGTCATTTATGTATTTGGGTCAAAACCAAACTGAACCGATCAAAACCGTTCATGTATGGGTTGGGCCATGGGTTTAGATTTATAGATCCGTGGACCCGTTGACCTGATCCATGAACCCGTAATAATATTATAAATTTTATTATATATATTAAAAATTAAAAATTAAAAAAATAATTTGACAATAAAAAAATGTGTAGTATTGTAAATGCGTGGACAACCCATAATCATCTTATATGGTGCTGAGAAAATTGATGAAAAAAATTGAAAGACCTCATTCACAAACTAATTCAGCAATATGTACTAGAACATCCCATTTCTCATTCTAGTAGCAATTCAGCTAATTCTAGTACATTGGCTTCAAATATGGTCTCACTGTTGATTTCAATTGAAGCCAAGCATCAATGAACAAGATTCAAGCTTCAAGGAGTTTTGAGCTTTCAACATGACCAAAGGCTAAAGAATCATGGGAAGCTTTGAAGAACTAATTTGATTAATTGTAAAAGGGAGTTATGATCTGATAATCCAAGTGTGCATTTCATGTCATTCATTATTCATTCATCTAAGGATCATTAGATTACATGAATTGATCAAAGGCAGCACAGAAAAGGTTAAGAATTTTAGGAAAAACCAAGTTTTACTGAAGTAATCGATTACATACTGATTGGAATCGATTATTTTGTTCTTCGTGCCTTTGAAAAACAAATCAAGAACAAGGTAATCGATTACAGATCGAATTAATCGATTACTTAGGCTAAAATATGAAAAATACATCATTCGGTCTTAATCGATTACAACATTTGGTAATCGATTACAAGGCTGCCTTGAGAAAGCCTGACCTACTGGAGTAATCGATTACATATCGATTTAATCGATTACATAGTTCAAATCAGAAAATAGGATCACTCTGGCTTAATCGATTACAACAATTGGTAATCGATTACATAGTACATTTTAGAGAAACAGGTCACTCTGGCTTAATCGATTACGTATCGGAATAATCGATTATTTAGTTCATAGCTGTAACACCCCGTAGGCCTCCGACGTGTTATCATTCATAATATCAGTTTAACGTTTAAAACATAGTTTATAAAACTCAGCGGAAGCTCAGAATCGCTTTTCTTGATACATTATGTATGAAATCACACAAAATCACATAAGGCATACCCCTGCTGATCCAGTTTCTCATAGCATAACCCATACAGACAGATAACTAAC
>PYAF01003421.1:57736-69961 GCA_007407185.1 Glycine tomentella | reverse complement strand
TTTTTTCAAGTTATACAAAGTAATCGATTAATGACAAACTGTAATCGATTAAAATGTTTATGAGCTTTTCTGGATTTAGTCAAAGAACAATATAATCGATTATTCCGTGAAGTAATCGATTAAGACAGTCAGCATGCATTTTCTTGAGATGTATGTTCAAGCAAGTAATCGATTAAACTCTTATGTAATCGATTAAGACGGAGAATACCATTTTTCATAAAAATCCTGAGTAATCGATTAAAACGATATGTAATCGATTACAATGATCATACTTTGTTTTCTAAAGAGCACGAAGAACAAAATAATCGATGTTCTACTTCTTGTAACCGATTATTTATTTGTTACTTAATTTTTCCAAAAACTTATTTTTCTAAGTGCCTTTTAAATCAATTTCTTTTACTTAATTATTTAATCCAATGATCTTAAATGAATGAATGATGCATGACTCACACACGCACATGGATTATCAGATCATATACTTCCTTTTACATATGATCAAGTTGATTCTTTAAGCTTCCCTTTGTGCATGTTTGAATGTCCAAAACCTTTGAAGCTTGATCTTCATTCTTGATACTTGACTTCACTTGAATCAACATGATAGCACTGCACTCTTCAGTAAGTGCAATAGTTTCACAGTCCTGCAGTTTATGCTTTCTAGACAACAGTTCTTTCATAAATTTTGCATAATTAGGCATGTTAGCTAATGCTTCAGCAAATGGAATATTAATGTGCAATTTCTTAAACATGTCTAAAAACCTGGCAAACTGCTGCTTCTGAATTTGTTGTTTGGACTGCACTGGATATGGGGGTTTCTCAAAGCGAGAGAAATCCCATTGTTTCTTTGGAGGTGCAGAATTTTTTTCTCCTCTTTCTTTATTTGAAGGTTCTGCTACCTCTGGTTCTACAACAACTGTGGTATTCTCCTCCTCATCTTTTTTATTGCTTACCTTAGGCTTTTCCTGAGGGGTGATTACCTTTCCACTCCTAGTAGTGATTGCATTGACATGTTCCCTTGGATTCACTATGGTGTCACTAGGGAACTGCCCTTGAGGCCTTTCAGATATTTGCTTTGCCAATTGACCAATTTGGTTCTCAAGATTCCGGATGGAAGCATCTTGATTTCTATGATGAGCTCTAGTCTCATTGATGAAGGCATTGGTGGCTTGAATGTGCTCAGTAGTCGTTTTTGACAGCTGCATCACGACTTTCTCAAGTTCAGAAATATTTGTGGTGGGAATGGGAGGAGGCTACAGATAGTTGTTAGACTTATAGTCTAGCCCTCCTCCTTGGGAGTTCCTCTGGTAGTTGTTTCCTGGAGCAAAGGTGTGATTCCTCTGATATTGCTGTTGTTGTCTCTGATCATTCCATACTCCATTAACTTGCACAGGGTCAGCTCCAACAAGAATAGGACATGCATTAGATTCATGCTCACCTTGACAGTACTCACAGCTGATATGTGGCTTGCTGGCTGCAACTTGGGCTACAGAGACTTGCAGTCTATCTATTTTCTCAGTCAACTTGGCCAGCTGTTGGGCCAGAATTTTCTACTCTGCAAGCATGGCATCATTGCTGGACAGTTGGATTGGTTCTCTCTTTGGCTGAATTGTGATGCTTTCCTTTTCATTACGAGCCAGAGAATTAATTAGCTCATAGGTCTGAGCTACAGTTTTTGACCTTATAGTACCCCCTGCTACAACATTAACAATCATGTGTGACTCAGGAGTCATACCATTAAAGAAAATACGTACCTGCTTACCCACAGGCATGTCATATTGTGGGCATCTCCTGATTAATTCCTGGAATCTATTCCAGGTAGTGCACAGGGTCTCTCTTCCATTCTGAGTGAAGTTGGTGATTTCATTTACCAACATGTTATATTTGTCCATTGAGAAGTATTGAGAGAAAAATTTTGAGACTAGTTCTTCCCAAGTGGTGATGCTATTTGATGTTTGTCGATTCAACCATCTGAGTTCATTTCCCTTAACAGCAAAAGGGAATAAACTTAATCTAATAGCATCATCTGAGACCCCTTGGTGTCTAATGGTATCACAAATTCTCAGGAATCTGTCAATAAAATCATGGGGGTCTTCAAAGTCTTCCCCACCAAACTGACTGCATTCCACCAATGCAATCAACGAAGGATTAATGTCAAAGTGGTTTGCTTGGATTGGTGGTCTGACAATACTGGAGTTTGATCTTGTGAACATTGGAGCCAGAATATCCTCCATTAGTTCGTCCTCTAGTCTTGGTCTTGGCTGATTATTTGTTTCTTCAGCCATCTCTAATTCTGATTCTAATTCAGGTATTGAATTAAAATAAAAAATTTATGCCTCTCTCCTTCTTTGTCTGGCTAATCTCCTGTTCCTTCTAGCAGCTATTTCTACCTCAGGATCGTACTGCAGATGATCAGGATTGACTGTTCCTCGCATAAACTTAGAGAAGCAATTAGTAACAAAAATTTCCAATCACAAAGATTAAAATTACTACAAAATCAGTTATATCAATCCCCGGCAATGGCGCCAAAAACTTGTTGCGAAAACGACAAGTATACCGCTCGTTCAAGTAATAAAGTGGGTAAGTAGAGTATCGTCTCCACAGGGATTGGTATGAATTTCACATTAATTCACGGTCTAAGTAATTGGAAGTAAAAAGAAAGTGTTTTTGAAGAATTGTTGTTATGTTGTGAATTGGATGATGAAATAAATGACAGAATTTAAAAAGAATTAAAAGTGCAAGTAAAGTGAGTTGTAACCAATAGAAGAATAATTGTGGCCAGGACGCAATCCCTTTTGATTCCTACCTCGTTCACTTAACTGGTTATCAAAATCGATTGCTTCTGATTACTCAGAGAATAAATCTTTTCTAATTTAGCTAATCCCTAATCCCTTAGCGAATTAACCCTTTAACCTGGATCAAAACCCTAATCCCTTAGTGATTTCTATCAAGCTAAGCATTTAAAAGAATATATTACAGAGTTCTGCAATCACGCATCCCTATTCCTATTAAATGAACAATTGTTATCCTACTCATGTCAGAAATTAGAACCCCAACATCCCTATTGCGAATCCTAACCCTCAGAACTTAAATAGAATGGCCAATTCTAAGAAAGAATATAACAATTAATAACAGAGTAAAATAAAGCAATCATAACAATCTCATTCAATACCAGTCAAATTACAGAGGAGTTCACATTGGTTCATGGCCTAACCACAATACAGAAATTAGCCTGACATAGTCATCAAGAACACCAAAGCATACATGGAAAACATGATTCTGCAGTAACCCTAGCTTTGATTCTATGTAGGAGCGATTTCCAAAGGTCTTCCAAGTTGTAGAAGTGTGTCTAGAGACCTTTCTTTTATAGACTGGTTTAATTTGAGTAACAAAGCCCCTGTTTCTGTGCATTTTCGAACCAAATCTTTTTAAATAAGGCAACAGGATCTTCCTGGCGCTGATAGCGCGAGAATCTATGCTGATCGCACAGGTTGCACGAATGAGAGACTGCCTTCAAACCTTGTGGCGCTAACAGCGGGAGATTTCGCGCTGATCGTGTGGGGCATTCGAATGGATGGCGCTGGTAGCGTGGATTTTCATGCTAATCGCGTGATCTGCTCGAGTTGAAGGATTGATCCTGGCATATGGCGCGACTCGCGCGGGGTTTGGCGCTATCCGCGCAACCTGTTCGAGCTAAGGCTTGGCATTTTTCATTGTGGTGCGACTCGCGCGGGATCTGGCGCGATCCGCGCGAGTCCTTCAGCTTGCTTTTCTTCTTTCTTTTGCTTTATTCTCCTCCTTTTTGGCCCTGAAATCATAACTTAGTACTAAAATGAGATATAATTAAACATAATTAACAAACTAACCTATTTTACTCTATATTCCTAGTTATTTAATTAAATTATAACCTAAAACTAGCCTAAACTAAGATGTGTTAGCAACACATCACTCTTCATCCTTTTCACTAAGGGCCTCTTGACATTTATCAAATCAGCAAAACTTAGAGATTCTATTCATGGGGTAAAAATCTACAAAAGTTCCCTTAGTATCAATCATCCGTTCTTCGTAGATGACTGTTTCATTTTCTTTAGAGCAAATGATGAAGAATGTCTAAAGCTGAAGAGCATCCTTGAAGATTTTGTTTTACATGACAAGTTCTAGCACCATGCCAACTGTGCCCGAAAAAGAATAGCAGAGAAAATGAAGCATGTCCAAAATTTCCTTTTCTTTAGAGCAAACAATGAAGAATGGAAATGCCTGAACCAATCCATTAATTTTCAGAAATCTGAAGTTCTCTTTAATCAAAACACCTCAATTGTAGCTCAAGAGTTGTTTTTTTTTTACATGAGTTAAGTGTAAAGAAGGGAATGGGAACGAGTGAGTACTTGGGCATGCCATCATTAATTGGGAGAAGCAAAAGGAGTGTCTTCAACTGTGTTAAAGATGAGATCTAGCGTAAGATCCTATCTTGGTCAAGTAGATTTCTTTCCCAAATCGACAAGGAGGTTATCATTAAAGCAATCTTGCAATCTATTCCAACCTATTGTATGTAGGCTTTTCTCCTTCCTTCATCTCTTTTGGATGATATCCAGAAGATGATAAACTCATTTTAGTTGGGCTTGTAAGATGAAAATGGAAAAAGAGTTTGCTGGATGAGATGCAACGGTTAACTCTTAGGAAAAAAGATGGAGGAATGAACTTCTAGGATCTCCATGACTTCAACTTAGTCCTCGTAGGCAAACAAGGGTGGAGAAGGTTAAAACACCTTGACTCTCTAGTATCTCGTACGCTAAAGGAAAGATATTTTGCTGATGGTAATAAAGTTCAGAAATCTAAAACACTATTAAATTCTTAGAGACAACCCACTGAGAACACCACTCAGCACAATCCCTAGAGAAACTCTATCTCTAGATTACAAGCAAGAAACCCAATTACAATAGACAATCAAATACAATTTCACAAAAGAATTACAACCTCAAAGTTTAAGGAAAGAAATCACCTGATGATCCAGTGAATGATATGCAGATGAATGAATAATCAGGTTGAACAATGAAAACAATCTCAGAACATCACTTTCCTTATCCTTTGAAAAGAATCTTCTTGCTTCAAGAATCACTTAACAACCCATAAGTGTTTTAGTGAAAGCAAGAACTCAATGAACCCAGAAAATCACTAAGAATATGTTTAGAAGGCTTTAGTATGCTCAGAATACTAATTGATCAAGTATCTAAAATAGCTGAGCAAGGGTTCTATTTATAACAAACTTTCTAACCGTCAGTAATCGATTAAATACGCTCCTGTAATCGATTATTTTGCTCATGTAATCGATTATTTCAAGACTGTAATCAATTAAACTGTTCAACAAACTTCTGGATATGAGCAACGAACAAAATAATCGATTAATCCATCTTGTAATCGATTAAACCAGAAAGTTTCACAAATACAAATACATTGTGTAATCGATTAAGAATTTTGGTAATCGATTAAATCAGGAAGCTACCTAAATTACTTTGAATTATGTAATCGATTACAACATTTTGTAATCGATTAAATCAGAAGAAGTACAGGCATATAATGTAATCGATTACTAACCTTGGTAATCGATTAAGACATGAAGGTGATATTTTTTGTTTAGCCTATGTAATCGATTACAGCTTGTTGGTAATGGATTAAAATGTTCATCAAGGCAGTTTATATGTGAACCAAGGTAAAATAATCGATTAAACCGATACATAATCGATTACATTGTTCTTGAAAAGTTTTCCAGAAAGCACTAAGAACAAAATAATCGATTCTTATCTTGATGTAATCGATTAAACCAGTAGAAAAATTATTTTTCCAAAAACCTTTGATTTAATTCAAAAACTTAAACAATTTTATCAATGCCTTGTGAATTCTATTTCTTAAACTTATTGACTTAATGAATGATGTGAATGCAATGCACTTGGATCACCAGAAATGCTTCTTCCTTCTACATTTAATCACAAGTTGTTCTTCAATTCTTCAAGGCATGTTGAAAGCTAAAACTTGAAACTTGAATCAAACTTTTCTTATGCTTCAAGCAGCTCCCCCTGAATTCAACATATGTATCTTGGGTTTTATGTTCCTAAGAACTTATATTTTTGCAAGGAAGAAACATAGAAATAATAACCTATGTCGAGGGTAGACATCGTTGTACCTCGTATTTGTCAAGGCTGATACTAGTGAAGTTGTCCAAGCTGGGTTTTGTTTAGATTCACCAAGATATGGCCCTGAGTTTGCAGTCCTAAGAGCTGGTCTTGGATTCATGAGTCATTGAGAATGTACCAGCGACGCGTCCGCCCTAGGTTTTTAGAGGTAGACCAAAACTTTAGGATTTATAAACCTTGACAGTTTACCATACTTTGGGTTTACAAACCTGTAGATGGCAAAGAACTGATCTTGGGCTTCGTAAGGTCGACCAGAGCTTTAGACTTATAAACCTTGACGGTTCAACGTAGTTTGGTTTTATGAACCTTTGAGTAACCAAGGACAGACCTTGGATTTATAAGGTCGACCAAAGCTTTAGGCTTACGAACCTTGACAGTTCAGCGTAGTTTGGATTTACGAACTTGTGAGTTACCAAGGATGGACCTTGGGTTTGTGAGGTCGACCGAAGCTTTAGACTTATGAACCTTGATGGTTCGACATAGTTTGGATTTACAAACCCATAAGTTACCAAGGACAGACCTTGGGTTTATAAGGTCGACCAAAGCTTTAGACTTATGAACCTTGACGGTTCAGCATAGTTTGGTTTTATGAACACGTAAATTGCAAAGGGTGGACCTTGGGCTTTGTAAGGTTGACCAAAGCTTTAGACTTATGAACATTGAGGGTTCGGCGTAGTTTGGATTTACAAATGAAGGTCAACCAAAGCTTTAGACTTATGAACCTTGAAGGTTCAGCGTAGTTTGGTTTTACAAACCTGTAAGGGGTTAACCAAAGCTTTAGACTTATGAACCTTGAAGGTTTTGCATAGTTTGGATTTACAAATGAAGGTCGACCAAAGCTTTAGACTTATGAACCTTGAAGGTTCAACGTAGTTTGGTTTTACAAACCTGTAAAGGGTTGACCAAAGCTTTAAACTTATGAACCTTGATGATTCGACGTAGTTTGGATTTACAAATGAAGGTTGACCAAAGCTTTAGACTTATGAACCTTGAAGGTTCAGCATAGTTTGGTTTTACAAACCTGGAAGGGGTTGACCAAAGCTTTAGACTTATGAACCTTGAAGGTTCGTCATAGTTTGGATTTACAATTGAAGGTCGACAAAAGCTTTAGACTTATGAACCTTGACGGTTCAGCATAGTTTGGTTTTACGAACCTTTAGAGAGTACCAAGACGCGCCCATCCTGGATTTTAGTAAGGCTTGCCTAGGGTAGACCTTGGCAAGTAGTACTAGGACATGGTCCGATGTTTTTGTCGAGGATGGACCTGGGAGAGTGATCAGGCAATAGTTCCTGAAATTAGTTAAAATCCTGCAAGGGTTGGCATAAGTATATGTTTTATTAATATGGCATTTAATGTACATTGCTTGGGAAGAAAATGAATCTACTACTTCTGGATTAGCTAGTGAAGATGAGGAGGAAGCTAATATTTGTCTCACATCCACAATAAATGATGATGAAAACTAGTTAAGTGCTGAATTCGAGATAAATTCTGTGTATGAAAATATAGTTGATGCCTTTCATGAAATGCATAGTGAAGCTCAAAAATTAGCTAAAGCTAATAACAAGCTAAAAGGATATTTAAGGTGGCACATCACCAAGATTGCAGAGATTGCAAAATGAATTTTGTAAATTGAAAAAAGAAAATGAAAAACTTCTTTCAAGTTACAAAGTCAATGGGTGCACATGTACATCTTCCTCTTCTAAGCTTGATAAATACAATATGTTACAAAAGGAGTTTGATGAATACAAAAGAAGTCAAGGAGAAAAATATATGTTGCCACTTTCTAAAAACAGTGATTTGATTGATCTTTTGATAAAGCTTTTTAAGGGTAAATGCTACTTAGCAGAAATGATAAGTATGTAGAAATATGCTGGAGATACTTCTGGCTTGGGAAACAAAAAGAGTACAAAGTCATTTGGCAAAACCAATTTTGTACCACCAAGACATAAGAATCAAAGAAACTTCAGTAATTCAAAAATCAATCATAACACTTTCTTTAGAGATTCATCAAAACCTATAATTTGTAACTATTGTATGAAGAAAGGACATACATCTTTTAAATGCTATGCTAGAAAATATTATGTGCCTAATGGAGAGTGTATTTGGGTACAAAAGAAGAAAAAGGTAGCTAACCCTTATGGACTCAACCTTAATTGGGTACCTTTCGTTGCTACTTGATTTGAATTCTGCAGGTTTGTCTAAGAGCTAGATCATCAATGTGGTATCTTTATAGTGGATGCTCTAGGCACATGACTGGTGACATATCCATGCTAACTGATGTCATATTAAAAGATGGAGGTTATGTCACTTATGGAGATAACAACAAAGGCAAGATTATTGGAGAAGGAAACATTGGAGATAGCTTTAAGACAATAATTAGAAATGTCTTGTATGTTGATGACTTGAAACATAATCTCCTAAGCATAAGCCAACTATGTGACAAAGAGTTTAAAGTCTCCTTCAACAACAATTGCTGCTTGATATGTGACAATCAAAGTGATGAAGTTATCCACATTGGCAAAAGGAAGGGTAACATTTATGTTTTGTCCATTGATCATGCATTCTTACATCATACTAGCTGTTTATTTAATAAGTAAGATTGATGAAACTTGGTTATGGCATAGAAGAACTAGTCATATAAACATGCATCATTTGAACAAGCTTATTGGAAGGACTTAGTAGTAGGATTGCCTAAGCTTAAGTTTGAAAGGACAAGATATGTGAAGCATGTCAAAGAGGTAAACAAACTAAAAATTCTTTTCAAAGTAAAAATGTTGTTTCAACATCTAGACCTCTTGAGTTGCTTCACATAGACTTGTTTGGTCCCTCTAGAACTATGAGCTTGGGAGGCAATTTCTATGGGCTTGTTATTGTAGATGATTACTCAAGATATACATGGACTTTATTTTTAAGATCCCAGAGTGATGCTTTCTCAGCTTTTACAAAATTGGCCAAGCTTATTCAAAATGAAAAGTCAAGTAATATAGTTTCAACTAGAAGTGATCATGGAGGAGAATTCCAAAATGAACATTTCGAAAAGTTTTATGAAGAGTTTGGAATTAACCATAATTTTTCAGCTCCAAGAATACCTCAACAGAATGGTGTTGTGGAGAGGAAAAATAAATCACTTGAGGAAGGTGCAAGAACACTTCTAAATGAAACTAAATTACCTAAACACTTTTGGGCAGATGCCGTAAGTATGGTTTGTTATACTTTGAATAGGATTCTCATAAGGCCTATCTTGAAGAAAACCCCTTATGAACTATACAAAGGTAGGAAACCAAACATATCTCATTTGAGGGCATTTGGCTGCAAGTGTTTTGTATTAAACAATGGAAAAGAGTCCCTTGGCAAATTTGATTCTAAAGCTGATGAAGCAATTTTTCTTGGTTATTCCTTACAAAGTAAAGCCTATAGGATTTTCAATAAAAGAACTGTATGTGTTGAGGAATCTGTTCATGTTGTATGTGATGAGACTAACCCTTCCAAAGAGAATTTGGAGTGTGATGATGATGCAGGAGAAAAGGAAGAATTCTTGCAAATCAATGATCTGAACAATAAAGAAAAAGTTGAACCAAATGATGAGCTGGAACATTCTACACCATTACAAAAGCACAAAGAATGGAGGACATCTAGAGATCTCTCACTTGACAACATAATAGGGGAAGTAACAAAGGGAGTATCTGCTAGATCCTCTTTAAGAAATCTTTGTTGTATCATGGCTTTTGTCTCACATATTGAACCAAAGAATATTGATCAAGCTTTGCTAGATGAACATTGGTTAATGGCTATGCATGATGAATTAAATCAATTTAAAAGAAATCAAGTTTGG
Source organism: Glycine tomentella (assembly GCA_007407185.1). NCBI lineage: Eukaryota > Viridiplantae > Streptophyta > Magnoliopsida > Fabales > Fabaceae > Glycine > Glycine tomentella. The sequence continues at coordinate 59,946 of PYAF01003421.1, read as the reverse complement.
GAATTAGTTCCTAAACCATCTTCTCATGTACCTATTGGCACTAAATGGGTTTTTAGAAAAAAAACTGGATGAAAGTGGCATCATAATAAGAAACAAAGCTAGATTGGTTGCTAAACGATACAACCAAGAGGAAGGCATTGATTATGATGAAACTTATGCTCCAGTTGCAAGATTAGAAGCGATTACGTTATTGCTTGCATATGCTTGCTTGATGAACTTTAAATTGTTTCAAATGGATGTTAAAAGTGCATTTATAAATGGCTACATTGAAGAAGAAATATATGTTGATCAGCCCCCTGGTTTTGTTGATCACAAACATCCTAACCATGTTTTCAAGTTAAGAAAAGCTTTGTATGGTTTGAAACAAGCACCTAGATCTTGGTATGAGAGGTTAAGCAAATTTTTGCTTGAACAATCATTCATGAGAGGTCAAGTTGACAAAACCTTATTCATCAAGAAAAGAAGGATTGATATATTGTTGGTTCAAATCTATGTAGATGACATAATTTATTGTTCTACTAATCAATCTATGTGTGCAAAGAATTTTCAGTATCAATGCAGAGTGAATTTGAGATGTCAATGATGAGGAACTCACATTCTTTCTAGGACTACAAGTCAAGCAATTAAAGAATGGAAATTTCCTTAGTTGATCCAAGTACTGTCAAGAGATGATAAAGAAGTTTGAAATGGAGAATTACAAGGATGCTTCAACACCTATGGCAACTTCTACCTATCTTGACACAGATGACAAAGGCAAATGTGTTGATGAGTCTAAATACAAAGGAATGATTGGATCCTTACTATACTTAACTGCAAGTAGACCTAATATTATGTTAAGTGTTTTCTTGTGTGCTAGATATCAAGCAAATCCCAATGAATCCCATCTAACTGCAGTCAAGAGGATCCTCAAGTATCTCAAGTCTACTCCAAGAGTTGGACTTTGGTATCCAAAAGGTACACCTATCAGCTTGATTGGATATTTTGATTCTGACTTTGCAGGGTGCAAATTGGATAGAAAGAGTACAAGTGGAACATGTCACATGCTAGGAAGCTCATTGATCTCTTGGCACTGCAAGAAGCAATCATGTGTTGCCTTATCTATTGCTGAGGCTAAATATATCTCTACTGGAAGCTGTTGTACGCAAAGTCTTTGGTTGAAGCAATAACTTCAAGACTTTGGGGTTGAGATAAAGGAGATTCCATTGCTGTGTGACAACACTAGTGCAATCAACATATCCAAAAATCCTATCATGCACTCAAGGACAAAGCACATTGAAATCAGACATCATTTCATCAAAGACCATGTCCAAAAGGGTAACATCAAAATTGAATTTGTTGAAACCAACTTTCAATTAGCTGATATTTTCACTAAACCTTTGGATAGAGATAGATTCTACACTCTAAGAAACATGTTAGGGATACTAGATGAATCTAGTGTATGATATGAACATGCTCATTGACATACAATTGCATCTTTGATTGACCATCTATCTTAAAAATTACTCATTCCTGAAAGCTGCTGCATTTTTCACTGTTTATTATGCAAGATTCACTATTTTAATCGATTAAGCATCAGAATAATCAATTAAATAGCCTCCAAAACCAGTTCAGACTGATTTTTGAACTTATGTAATCGATTACAGAAGAATCGTAATTGATTATTTGTCATAATTTTGAAACCAATGTTCATTGGAATAATCGATTACAGATCAAATTATTCGATTACACATGTTGAAAAACCTTCTACAAATTGATTTCTCTCTGGATTAATCGATTACCACAATACGTAATTGATTACAGTTCATCTTCTTGCACTGAACCACTCTAATTTAATTGATTAAGTCTCGAATTAATCGATTACATAAGCAAGTAATCGATTATTCATGGGGTTACTGCAATCTCTGACAGATTTTTTGAAAATTGTAACTGCCTCAACTGCTATAAAATTCAAATTTTGAAAATTCTAAGTCATTATGGTTGTGGTAAATGCAAAATAACTGTTACACTCTAATTTGATGTGTTGCAAACACATCTTAGTTTTAGGCTAGTTTTAGGTTATAATTTAATTAAATAGTTAGGAAAATAGAATAGAATAGGTTAGTTTATTATTTATATTTAATTTAATCTCATTTCATTACCATTGTTGTATTTCAGGGCCAAAAAGAGGAGATTCAAGCCAAAAGAAAGAAGAAAAGCAAGTTGAAGGTCTC
>PYAF01003421.1:11736-23321 GCA_007407185.1 Glycine tomentella | reverse complement strand
CTAAAGAATTTTCTATCCACCTAAATTTATGTCACTAACAAATTAACATCATCCTAACATTTTTCTAATAAATAAACCTTAAAGCCTAAACTAAAACAATTATCAACTAACCTAACATCTATTGTGCTAAAAAATAAGTACATGCATCATTAACAATATAATTAACTAATTAAGAACAACATCACTAAAAGGCAGAGCATAGCGCTTACTTGTTCGCAAGATTTTCTCTGAACAACTTCGAAATTCAGCAAAGCTTCGCTGCACAGATTATCCACCGAAAACTCTAGAGAGAAGGCAGAGCACTTCTAGAGAGATAGCGGAAAGTGAGGAAATGGTGGGGGGGCCTTATTTATAGAATTGGGATTGTTATAACATGCCTGATCCAGGCATGTTATAACAAGCCCAATTCTGCAAATGTTGTAACATGCCTTAATCCAGGCATATTACACAGCCCCATTTCTGTAAATATTTGTGAAACAGCCCCTTATCGGTAAATATTTTGTAAAAAAACACCATTTAGGTTCTTTTGCCCGAGGTAGAGAGGAGTCGTAGAGTTAAAGGGAGAGTGAGAAACGAGAGAGAAGGGTAAAATATATGAAAATTAAAAACATACTCACTTCTAAGACGATTTTTATAAAATCGTTTTTAAAATGACAGTTTTCTAAGACAATTTTTACAAAATCATCTTAGAATGATAATTTTCATGACAGTTTTTGTAAAATCGTCTTCATTGAAAAATCACATATTTACGAAATTGTCACTACCTTATATACGACAACGGTTTTTTGAGAATCGTCGTCAAAGGTACGTCGTTAAAAACAACTTTTTTAGTAGTGCAATTACGTAGAACATAAGTATTAATCGAAACTATAGGCACATGATAGTCCTGAATCATGTAATAATTTCTCCGCTTAAACAACCCTTGAAAAAGCATAACAAAATTCATTCTAGAGTAGCATATATAGTGCATGACTTCACCCCAGGAGGCGGGAGCTGGCTTTCCTCCTAGAAAGTCATATATCAAAATTTGGAAAAGGATGCAAAATGATCTCAAACTTCCATAGAAAATACACATTAAATTAATTAATATGATAAAAGATATAATGAGAGTCTGTAAATGCTCTTTTTATAGGACTTAATGCTTATCAAAGAAGTAATTAACAACTAATAAACATTGCTAACAACGTAACTAACTAATACAACTAACATAGTTGATTAATACTACCTCTAATCCTATATATAAGAACATATTATAAATCATCAAGATAAAAAAAATGATTAATTTAGTTATTTATAATTAATATTACCATAAATTTAATTTTTATTTCAAAAATATCATTAAGTTCAAATGATAGTTATATTTAATGTCAGGACTCATAATTTAATGAGTGGATGTCTATTAAATAAAGTTAGCAATAAATTAAGGGTATTAAGACATTTAACTTTAAATAAGTTTGAAAATTGGTTATTATTGTTTATAATTAGGATCAAAGAAAATATCATTTGTATTTGTTGCTTATACATAAGAAAGGAGATAGTATCTTGTAGTACTCTCTCTAACATGAAGGTTAGATTAAGAAGAGGAAAGACCGGAGAGCGTGACGCATCAAATCAGTGGGCTTCGTATAATCCCCACTATCTTCGGGTATTGAACTTAGAACGGATGCAAAATGAGTGAATCGCGGTGGCAGAAAATGAACATTCCAGGGTAACAAAATCATAAAGCAAGTGCCACATGACATTGACATGGCTGTTAAGCAAATAGGATAACGGACACAACGGTTGGCGTTTTTGCCACTGAATGGCAGCAGGTTGGGGGAGAATATTTGTCTAAATAAAAAGAATACGTTAAGGTTGAAATTATAAAACAGATCAGATGTGAAATTCAATAGGTTGATGGTTGGAGAAGGAAGCGGAGGTTGTTTTGGAGAAGACACCTGCCCAGATGTGCATGTGCATAGTTTGTCTACTGCATCAACAAGGTCCCATACAATAAATAAATAATTTAGGTTCTTAGTGTAGACATATTGTCAAGTGATTGATTCATGTTCATGTGTACAGAGAATACTTTGCTTGGGATAAATAAAACCTATTTCGACGATCTTTATATTTGGAAATAAAACACTTTTCAATTATCGATTGAAAGATGGAAGAAAAGAAAAATGGTTTGTTTGGTGTGTATTTTAGCGGGAAAATGTGTTGACTGTTGGCAGTGGGTCATTTCACTTCACAATCGAAGCCCACTGCTGTCACAGAATAGATAGATCGGAACTGGTAGAGTGAGATTTTATATTTGGAGTACATAAATTAATGAGCATAAATGCGAGGCCTTTTTCACAATTTCGGTCCAAAGAATTAATTCAACAGTAATACCCCATGTAATAATAGTTGGATGCAGCCAATCTGATGCCTAGATTTCTTTGAAATCCAGCTTTAAGGCATAAAACTTGCACCAAATCTTAGCCCAACAATGGATAGGGCTTTGAAGGAAGGTGGCTTCTACTGTGTCTGACCTTCATAGGTCCTCCACAGTGAGAAAGTTTTTGAGCCATGCGATTAAAATGAAGGATCAGATATGTGAGGCTACACCAAATGGAAAAATTATCGTGTTCACTCCTCCTTCCCCTCCTGAAACCAACGAAGCTACAAACCCCACGAACACCTCCTCTTTGCAACCCATTCTCTACCTCCTCTGATGCCACCGCCAGTGACTCTCCCTCTCTTCTATATGCCACCAGCCCACCACCGTGCCACCCACCTCTGAGGAGAGCACAACACTGCTCTTTTAAATAGATTGATCTGTGACCGAGCGCGTTTGCCGCTGTGACGACAACTCCGCAATCAGCAGTCTCTCTCCACTACGCCTTCTTTCAGTCATGCCATTGAAAGAAAAAACTGTTTCATCTCCAGATCTGATCATAGACGCATTGTTTTGTTATATTTTCTCTTTTCTGGCTCGTGTGAAAGCGACGAAAGGACAAGACGAAGGGGGTGTGTCGGAGAGCGTGAAAGGGATCCCTGAAATTGCGCCGTAGCCGAAGAGCGTTGCGGAGGCAGCTGCCGTGGTTGTGGGAGGTGTTTTGTCGTAGAGAAGAAGATAAAAGAGAAGTGGAGAGACAAAGAAAAAAATATTTTTTTATTTGATCCACTATAGATAGTCCACAATAATCTGAAAAAAAAAAAAAAACAAAAACATCATATCTAACAGTCCATTCTTGTTTCTCAGGATACAGGAACTATTCCACTTACGCATGTTAGTCTGGTCTCGAAGGAAATCAAAAGTTTTTCGGTAGATATCAATGGTAACGTAGAAATGTGACCGACAAATAAATATAATTTTCGTTAGTTTATTTCTTATCTTTTCAATTTTTCAAATCATTCAAATTTAAAAGATTTACTGTTAATTTATTAACGTTGATTATTATAATTTTTTTTAAAATGATGAATAAATAATATAATCTAATAAAATAAAAAAAATTAAAAAATGTCTTCCTCCACACTGATATAGTAAAGCAATAAAAGACTCGTACCACTGAATGAATTCAGTAATATAAATCATACAATATCGTTTAACTTTCTTAAAAACTAAATTTTCAAGAATTATTAGTCATTGTGCGATATCTCTTGACTATTTATTCCTACCGACATTGTAACATACACAAATTATATGGTTTCATTATTATAGCCCAAAATATCCATAATATAACTTAATAAACGAGTGAGGACAGCAACAAATTATTTTGATAATTGAAATATATAAATTAATTTTATTTTATATAAAAAAATTAACTACTTTATAGTTTATATATTTCTTTTCACCCAAATGTTTATTTAAGAAGCTTTCAACGATGTATATGAGTTCAGATTGTTTTTGGCTTTTGATTAATGAATCTGATGCCAATGCTGTACTACTGCAACTTGATTTCCATCTTGGCTCATCAATTCTGTCTTGAGTGGAAAGACAGTTGTTCCACCAATTTTAGACACTAGTATTTCATGCAACAATTTCATAGGAGTAATTATATTAATGACGTAACTGTACTTTTAATTTTTATGCTATTAATTACATTTTTTATCCTCAATGTTTTATATTTTGGTGATTTTTATTTCTAACAAATTAATTTGACACATTTTATTTTTAATATTTAAGAAACTTACAAATTTTATCCTTCATTATTTTACTCATAACACAATTTCACTTTTTATTCCAACTTTTTTATTTTTTTGACAAATAAATTTTACAACTAACTTTTTATTTTTAGGCGAATTTAACTTCTAATTTTTTATTTTTTAACAAACTTTACTTTGAATTTTTATGTTTATTAATGGATAAATGATGTTGAATAAAATTCACAATTATTTTGAAAGTTGAGAATAAAATACACAAAATTAATTTGTTACAATAAAATTCGTTAAAAAATAAAAAGTGCAACTAATCCAGTTATTATGTATTGTAGTTGTGTAATTTTAGATTTAAAATTTCAATTGTGTAAATTAAGTCTTTTAGTTATTATAATTTTGTAATTTTAATTTTTTTTATATATTTCATTAAATATTTAACACATTTTATTAACATAGCACTAGATGATAATATGATAAATGATATATATGTTGCATGACACATACTTAACTTAATTACATTTTAAGTCACTTCATTATATGAATCAAACAATTTGTTGGCTATCATCATTCAATATCGTTAGTAAAATTTGTTAAAATATTTAATTGAATACTAACCTCAATTTGTGCAATTGGAACTTAAGAACTTTAAATCAAATAATTATGATATTTAGGAGGGAAAAAATATAATTAAGTCTATATTCATAAACTTAACTTCTTTTACTATTCACTTTCATCCCATTTTTCTCCCCCTCTTTCTCTTCCCATTCCACGCATACAAAAAAATGAGGTGTACGTTTAGTTCCAATTCGTAGCAGCTTAGGAAGACTGATCGATATGATTGACAAAATATTGTTCATTCCAAGTCACTTACATAATATTATTCTGCTTAATTTCCCACTAATTTCTCACACGCATTGCTATTAAATAAGGTGGGGTCAGGGCAGGTACATCCTAATTAACTAGGAGCTTGAACCATCAAAGCTTGATCTTTGATAATTGGACCTTCTGATTGATTATGCTAGCAAGGCAAAAAGGGTAGTAGGTTGCCCAATTTATTTTCCTTCAATAACTTCCTTTTTATCTTGGCCCCCCTGGCGCGTCTTACCCACTTTACGCCCACTTTAACAGGTCCCTGTCACAATCCAACATAACATGGTCGAGCACCATAAACGTTCACTTCATTTTATTTAATATACCAAGCTTTATTTATAGCTAAACTTCAAACAAAGATCATTTTTAAAGCACTCAAAACTCTCTTTTTTATCACTAGTTGATTCCAAAAACCTAGCTATTTGTGAATCACTTTTTCTATATCAGTATCCACATCCGTGAGTTACATGCATGTCTTTCTGAAAAGAGTAATAATATGCAGACACATTAATATATTATATTGAATCAACACCTATTTTTTTTTTTTCCTTCTATCTCTTCTTTCTTGTCATATTATATCACATATTTCTCTTGATTCCTCTTTAAGTGTACTAAATAAAGATTGGTTTCTTGCAATCATTTTTCATAGGGAAAATGTAAAAAATTCCCACATATTCTTGGTTATTGTCACTCCGCGTCTCAACCACCATCCAAACTCCATTAAAATGAAATAAAACGAATAAATAAACAATAAATTAGAAAGCAGGATCCATAAAAATCAAATTAAATAACCATTTACCCGCCACATTTATGCATCGGCTCTCTCTAGTCTTTAACTCTACACCACCTCAGCTTTCCCTTATAAATTATCCCAACACCCATAGCAAACCTCAAGGTAAACTAGCCAATAGCTTTAGCTTATACTATACTCGTACCACACTCATTGTGTCACAACATAAACCCTAATCTTCATTTTCAACCATGGACTGGTTCTCCTGGTTATCCAGGACCAGCCTAGAGCCTTCCCTCATCTACGAATACGGCCTCGCCTTCGCGCGTAACGAGCTCCAGCTGGAGGATGCCATCTACTTCAACCACGAGTTTCTCCAGAGCATGGGCGTCTCCATAGCCAAACACAGGCTGGAAATCCTCAAGTTGGCGAAGAAAGAAGACAGCGGGGTGGTGGTGAAGAGCAGCATCAAGTTTTCCATCAAGAAGTGCCTGAGGAAGTGCTTCAGCAAGCTCGTTTCGCGCGAAGACCACCACGAAGCGATGATCATGTTGAAGGACATGCCGCCGGAGCCGAACTGGTACCAAGGCAAGTGGAGGAGGGCAAGGCACAATGGGAACAATGAGGAGCTCAAGGGAGAGAATAATAACAACAACAAGAGAGTTCAAAGAAGCAGAACCATTGCATTATCAGGGCCTTTGGATGGGACTGGAAGAATAATTCATGAGAAGATGGTGAACAACAACAAGGTGATGAAACTATCAGGTCCTCTTGATGGGAAAATGAATGGTGGTAACAATGAGAGAGTGAATATGTATGCAAATGCAAATAGAAGCCCATTGACGAGTGCTACTACTCCTACTAGGGCTCTTGATGGAAGGTTCATGGGCTCAGCAAAGAGTCCTAGGCTTTCTGGGCCGCTTGATGCAAGACCAACAATGGTTAATAGTAGAAGTCCAAGGTTACCTAGGCCTTTAGATGATAGGGCTGAGAGCCCAATGGGTTATAGTCCCTACAATATTAAGGTCAGAGCTGATGCTGCTGATTATGATGATGATTATGCAATGTGGCCTACATTGTTTGAGGATCTTAAACCAACTTAGATTTTTATTATTTATTATATATTTTGTATTTGTTTTCTCATGGCTTATTATTATTATTACACTTTGATGGCGACTGATAGCAACGTTTTTTGGTATAATAATGATTAGTACCATATATGAAAATGAAATGTCATGTTTACTGCAACTTTTTGTTTGGTTTCTGTTTTAATCTTCTCCGTCCACTTGAATGTTCTGTGTTCCAAGTTTCAACAACCTTTCACTTGACGTGGTACATGAATTCAAGGACATTTAGTACAGACAAGTTGTATATCCCCACAATGAAATCACACCACTTGTTACAGTTATCATTTGAAAAATTACACTTATTTTCAATTATTATTGTTATTTTCAAGAAAACTTTGTATAATCCGTGGATGAAACAGGGGATATATTTGACTTCTTTGAAGAAAAAAACCGTTAGGGTGTTACATGAATTAAATATATATAAAAAAGCTAAAAGTACAATTTTACAAACAAGATATCTCTAATTAACCCCAACTTCACGAAAATTTTATGCAATTATCCTTATTATTTAATAAGTGCAAGGAATGCTGATTTTTAGAAAGACAACGTATATTGCATGATATACGAATATGTAATTTTAAAATTGTTATCTATTTCTTTAAAGTGTTGATTTAAATTTTCTAAGTATTTGATACAAGTATACGATGGATATATCGTTAATTTATAAGTATCCATGCATCAATACTTCTTAGTGCAGACCTTAATTCTGCTATTCTAAAGCTCTGTTTTCTGATTTGGGTATTTGATAAATATTTACAGTTTGTGACCACAAATAAATGACGACATTTATAACTTTTTGCTCGGTAAACACCATCTAAGTCTTAAAACATTTTGAAAGTGAAGTTGATATTAGAAGTTGGACCATCCACCGAGGTGCTTGCACACCAAAGAAATAATACAATAATTAGCTCATAATTTCATGTCTAGGTGGCCAAAAGTTTTGGAGCCTAAAATCAAACAAAGTGCATAAATACATCCCAAATCATTTATAGCAAATTTCAAATTTTAAAATTACACTAAGTAATAATAGTACACATATATAAATCGGCAAATTTATTAAAATAATATTAATTAAATAAATAATTATAAAAATCGGGTAGTTTGGAAACAATTTAGCAAAATAGGGTTGCCCAACACGTCTAAAATAGGCGTGTTTAAACGCGCCTAAATTAGGCGTGTTTAAACACGCCTATTTTGGGCGTGTTTGGGTTGGTGGGGCCTATAAAATGCAAAAAAATTTTACTTTTTACCATTTGTATAGTTTGAGCCTTGGGTGAAAAAATTTGGCTTGAGAGAGTCTGGGAGGATTGATCTTGCAGCGAAGCTCTGTCAACAAGTAAGTGCATTTTAATAATTGAGCATTTATTTATTTTATTGTTAGCGTGATACATGTTTTATACTGTATATGTTAGGAATTTACATGGTAGGTTATTAAAATGTTAGGTTCGTATATGTTAGGAATAAAATTATTAGGTTCGTTCATGTTAGTATTAGGTATTTTACATGGTAGGTTTGATGCTGTAGTTTTAATGACTGGTAGGGTTAGAGCTGAGGCTGAGGGCTTAGTGTTGGGGCCGAGGCTGAGGGGTTAGGGTTAAGGGTTAGGGTTAAGGCGTAGGGATTATGGTTAGGGTTGAGCCTCAGGGTTTAGGGTTAGTGCTGAGGTTGAGGGCTTAGTGTTGGTGCCGAGGCTGAGGGCTTAGGGTTAGGGCGCAGGACATAGGTCTTAGGGATAGGTGCTGAGTGTTTAGGGTTTATGGCTTAGGGCTTATGGTTTAGGGTTGAGTGATTAGGGTTTTATGGCTTAGGACTTGGGGTAAGGGTTTATGGTTTAAGGTTTATGTTTAAGTGATTATGGTTTAGGGTTTAGGGTTTTATGTACTTTAGGTTTAATTAATTTGATATGATAATTATTTGTAATGTGTGGTCAAGTGAAGTAAAATTTTGTTTAACTTTAATTTTGATTTATTTATATTAAGATAGTTGTTAGATGGTCGACGCATCTTCGAGTGATTCTTCGCGCTCTGGATCCGATCATGAGGGTGAGCCTACGGATCCGACGACACTCGTCATTCCTACCTCGTATAAGTGGGGTGTTCTGCGTAGACGGACTCAGCGGACCCACGTTTCACAGGCTGTGTGGAACGACGACAAAGTTCGCCTGCTTAAGACTCGATGCGGTAAAGCGAGGGGGGGGCCAGAGCATGACGATATACCTGACATCGCCTGCTTAATTGTGTTTCCCACCCCATCTTGAAACAACCCACTTCTCACCGTAGGTTGGTTTGATTACCCTAACCCTCCAAGGGCAACCATCGCTGTGTCGAACATACTTCATGCTAAACTTGGTAGGCTTGCTCTCAACCACAATTGCTTCTTGATGATCCTTCATGAGGTTCCGCTTAATTGCAATTTGGGCATCCATTTTCGATTCAAATTCCTGCTTAACAGACAAGTCATCCCCTAATTGCCAAGGACCTTGCACTGAACCTGAACTCGAACACGAACCCGAAGCAGACCCGGTAAATGATTCGTCTTCGTCACGTGGATGACTCCAATCAATATATGTGTAATGTGGAATTCCATGCCAAAATGGAATGACCTCAGCACCTAAACATATAAGCCAAATAAAATACAATTATATCACGAAGCCAAGCATAAAACCCGATTAAAGAAATTTCAAAATATCTATGTAATTGAGCAAGACCAACTACTAAAACCCTAAACCATAAACCTCCAATCCCTAACCCCTAAAGCTAAACATTATCGACCCAAACACCACAAAACCTTAACCCTAAACCATCCAACATCCACCCTAACCCCTAAACCAGAACCCTAAATCATTAACCCTGAACAATTATTATAAGCGACATAAACCCTAAACCATCCAACATCCACCCTAAACCATCATTGACCCAACACCAGAAAACCTTAACCCTAAACCATCCAACATCCACCCTAACCCCTAAACCAGAACCCCAAATCGTTAACCCTGAACAATTATTATAAGCGACATAAACCCTAAACCATCCAACATCCACCCTAAACCATCATTGACCCAACACCACAAAACCTTAACCCTAAACCATCCAACATCCACCCTAACCCCAAACCAGAAACACAGATCCTTAACCCTAAACAATTATTATAAGCAACATAAACCCTAAACCATAAAACATCAACACTAAACAACAGCTACATATTATGATCATTAACAAGTAAACATATATCACTACAATTTCACTGATTATAGAAGTCTAACATACCTTCAACAGGTTCCTCTACTTGATGACGCCTTTGAGATGACCCCACAGTAGTATCTTCTTGGAATTCAGTCGCATGCACGCCATCATCCTCATGATTATCCGACGCACTAGCATCCTCCTCAAGAAGACGATCTTCCATCGCGATATCTTCATCATCATCGTCCTCATCCATAACCCACGTTGGGTCATGTTCAGCTTCCTCAGACACATTTATAGTTGTAGCAATATATGAACCACCATATACAGCTGGAGCAGGAAATGATGCTTCATTATTTGCAGAATTAAAGCCGCTGACCTCATGGCTAACAGCAAAACATCATCCTCCACAGTGACATAATCGACGTACAATTCTAACAATTCATTCCTTGACTGCTTCACATATTGCTCGATTACAATTTCTAAATCTTCATCATCCAGCAGTTGACTCCCCGTGTAATGATCGTGTTGCCATAATCTGCCGTCACCAAACTGATACGTTGCTTGTCGTTTAAACGTATTTTTCTGCGTATCTTCTCATGTAATTCACTGAGTGTTGATCTTCGATTGATACGTGTCGACCTATTATCCCCATCAAAAATAACACCCTGTCGATCTCTAACTTTTCTTCCATTAAAAATAACATAACGTTGACACTCTGACTACCTGAACTCATATTTGGAGGACGCTTAAACTAGAACCAAACCAATGGACCAAACCCTAAATAACTGAACCAATGCATCTGCACCAGGGTTTTGGCCAACTTTTATAGGCATAAGGGACTGGAACACGCCTAAAATAGGCGTGTTTAAACACGCCTATTTTAGGCGTGTTCAACAGCCCCTTTTTTCTAATTATTTTTGAAACTGCCCCCTTTTTATAATTATTTATTTAATTTGTATTATTTATTTAAATTTGCCATATAAATCTTATCATCACATTAAAACATGTGACTGTCAGCGTATATTAATTGGCCTCTATACTTAGATAGACAGATCATCTTTAAGCCTAACACAAACAAAAACAGGCATTTTCCATGTGAGATACCAAAATTTTGATCTTCATAATTGATGCCCAGCTACATAGCATATATATCGCAGTAATGGCAGGCCATAAGTAATTCTATCAGCACAACCGGTATAGAGTAGAACTAGGAAGCTCAGTTTTATTCATTGTTCAAACTACTTTCAGTGATTTGAAGATGTTTGAGGTAGCCTGAAAGAGCCTCCAGCATAAAGCATTTGGTAAACATGCTTAATTCTCAGAGTCAGGATAACGCTAAAGATGATGCCGACAATGAAAAACAAATGAATACTTAAAACAACCAAGAGGGGGGGTGAATTGGTTGAAAAACTTTGCCCAATTAAAATTTAAATCAGAGTAGCCACAGGATCTTTATCACTTATTAGAAATTCTTTTGATACCAGAAATCAATTTTCAATCAACTCCCCTTTTCAAGAATGCAGAAAACAGAGTATCTCAAACTGTGCTTTG
>PYAF01003420.1:2666-20072 GCA_007407185.1 Glycine tomentella | reverse complement strand
ATTCTGCTACCTAAATCAGAGCTATATCCATTTACCAACCTCCCTGAGGCTAGAGAAGGTAAATTAAGTTCATGACAGCAGAAAACAGGGAAGTGTTCATCAAGGCATCAAGGAAAACAAAGTAAATTCGATTGGTATGAAAGAAAAAGAAGAAATAAGCAGCAGGCCAGTTGAGAAATATTATGCCTGAAACTATAAGTTGAAAAGTTTGAAGGTTGCTGTATAGTGAAAAGAAAAGAAAAAAATCAAAAAGAAAGTTTATTGTTTTATTTTAGCTATTATAAAGAATAAATATTGAATTAAGTACCAGATTTTGAAGAAGATGAACAAGGAAGATGAAAGACCACAGGATTGGACTTAAGGGACTGGATCTAGCCTCATATTAGCTACTTATCCAAAGATTTTTCCTACCCTTAGCCCAGCCAAGTTACAAGCCTAAAAGACCTTTTGATCTAATTATGCGTGCATCTATTGAGAATATTTTCAAGCCTATGGTAGTGCTTTGATTATGTTTGAGTGAGAGATTGATTAACTTAATACACTTGAGTGCATGAGTGCATACACACATTTCTGTGAGGAATACTCAAGTCATCTCATTCATTGATGAATTTGAAAGGATCATAGAAGCTTTAATATAACTTGATTATACTCAGCATGATAATTCTAGGATTGTAAATTGTGGTTCATGTTTGATTGTTGATCCTTGTTTTTATCTTAGAGTTCTGTCTGTTGCTGAGGACAGCAACTAATAAATTTGGGAATTGTTTGATGTGTTGCAAACACATCTTGTTTTTAATATAGTTTTAGATTAGAATTTAGTAAAATGAGTAGTTAAATAGATTAGAATTAATTAAATTTTCTATTTTATTATTTTAAATCTAAGTTAATACCATTTATGCATTTCAGGGTCAAAAGAGGAGAATCAAAGGCCAAATAAAGAGAAAACCAAAGTCCCGCGCTATCAGCGCGGTAGCCCACGCTATTAGTGCCAGATGCAAAGAAGAAGGCATTGCTCTCGAAGGATCCATGCTATCAGCGTGGCAGTCCATGCTATCAGCGTGGCAGTCCATGCTATCAGCGTGGTAGTCCACACTATTAGCGTGAATAAGACGAATCCAAGACTGAAGAATCGAAGAACTCACGCTATTAGCGTGAGAACCCGCGCTAGTAGCGCCGCCCTTTCGAAAGACCCACGCGATTAGCGTGGGATCGCGCGCTGATCGTGTGGCATTGATTTTGTTTCCTTAATTAAGAAGATTGACTTCGAAATTGGCAAAAGATAAAGGTCTAGTTACTCTAATTAAACCATTCTATAAATAAAGGCCTCTGGGGATTGCAGAAAGAATCTCTTACCAACCACTATCATCATATATCATCTATTTCACTCTTTCTTTCTCATTTTTTCACCATTGGAAGTCAAGAATCAAGGCAAGGTCACTCAAGAATGTATTATTTGACAGCTTTTGGTTTCTTGAAGCCTATGCTGGACCAATTTGATACATCTATGCACAATTTTATTATAGACATCACTGATGTTAAAGCGGATGGTAATTGTGGATTTCGTGTAATTGCTGCCTTGGTTGGATATGGTGAAGAATCTTGGTCTTTGGTATGCAATGATTTGCTCAAAGAACTTGTACAATGGTCTAATGAATATATAGCTTTGTTTGGTGGATTTGATAGATTTCAGCAATTGAAACGGTCCCTACTTGTTGATGGGTTCTCAATGGTAACCATTGATAAGTGGATGGATGTTACCGATTTAGGATACGTCATTGCATCAAGGTATAACATTGTTCTCGTTTCTTTGTTTCTCTATTAGAGTATGACGTTTTTTCCTTTGAGAAGCCAACCACCTACAGATGCCAATGTTCATCGCATTTTATGTATTGGTCATGTCTTTGGTTACCATTTTGTTCAGGTATTTGCTTTTCAATACTGTTATTTGGCTTATTTTGGCACAAATGTTAACTAACTCCACTGTTGGTAATTGTTTCAGGTTGCATTGACACCTGGGTGTCCTATTCCGCCATCTGCGTTGTTATGGTCACAAAACTGTTACAATGTTGCACAACAATGGATAGTTCTTTACCAACGTAGAATGCAAGCATTTAGTCAATTTAAGCGTTTCCGTACTGAACATGTTGACTTAGGAGATTAGTGAAGACTGTGTTATTCCACATATGTTGTTGGATGACTTGTTTAACCATCAATACAATGTTCGATTGGATTTAAATTTTGTTTGTCGACAAGCATATTTTTCAAAGTTAATATATTATAAAAAAACGTTAATACAATAATGTTGTGTACATCAACCAATGTGCTTAACAAAACAACATGTCATGTGATAAACCCACATAGAATAAGTCTACTGATAAGTACAAGCCATATCAATGTCATAAAAAACATGACTACTCCTGCCGCTGCCTTGTACGTCTTTGTTGCGAATACACTAATTGGTCATCCTGGACAGAATGAGCTATACGCAGTAGGCGCTCTGTAGCGGCAAAGGCATCAGTCCTTGGAGTAACCATACGTAAGTCTATCATCTCTTGCAAGCTTGCAGCTAGCTTTTGACATGTAGCCTGAACCAATGTCCATCACTAATGGTTAATAAGATAACAGGCAAAACAATTGAAAACAAATTATTAGACTGTAGTTTCATACCAAACCATGTTGAGGCTCCTCAAATGCTGGTGGAACTGGTGCTGTGTAACACCCCGAAGGCCTCCGGTGCGTTATCATTAATCATATCAGGTTAGCGCTTAAAAACATAATATAAAACCCAGCGGAAGCAAAGAATCACTTTTCTTGATTCATTATGTATGGAATAAAAGCACATCACATAAAACATACACACAAGACAGATTTTTCACACCCCTGCTGATCCAATTTCTCATACAGTACACATATAGGCAGATAATCAGAAACATAACAAGTATACTCAGGAGGAACATTATATATTATAATCACATCAGTTCTGTATATACATATATACAGAAGTCTCACACCACACCGTGGTGATACAAAAGAGTATCTACCCTCACCGAGGGTATACAGAACTGTACAACTCAGGTGTACAAACACCATCCCTTCTCAAGGGTACAAAGCATAATCAAAACAAAATTGAGCCTTCAGCTCTCCTTGCTGCTCCTCAGTCAAGCAGCCCAAGTCTCTACTGGGGTGAGATACACATCTCAGTAAGCTCAGGGTCCTTGGAGGAATCACCTCCACCCTGGCCCACTCTCCATCGTACATACATCAGGCAATTATAAGCAAATGGCCCACTGGCCAGGCCCTCTGGCCCTCATAACAATATATATTAAACATCCAAACATGGCGGAGCTACCTCAACGCCTAAATCAGTGTGAGACCGGAAACTCACACCTGTGCCATCCCATTGGGTGCTAACCCTTCGTATGGATGCACATATATGGTACCTCCGAGAATAAAAGGAGCTACCTCAACTTCTATCCCCATGGTCTGTGGGAACCAATTCCCTGAGAGCTACCTCAACCATAAGCCAACCATACTAGGAGGAAACCCTCATCTCCTAGGGAGGTCCATATCTATCTATTGGCCAATAGATCTATCACAATCATATCACATAACAAGCACAGATGCACACACATATCATTATGAGGATGCAACAACCAAATGCATGCATCATGAATATGACCACCATTCCCCCGGAGTGTGGTGTGGCAAACCATGTGGGAAATCATCCCCCAGGGACACAGAACTTACCTGGCAAAGCCTCGCTCTGCAGTTCTTTCCCTGCTCTGTGGCTCCCGCCACCGACACTTTCAGTGTCAAGCCCTAATCAAGGCATATATCCAAATCAAAACCAATCCACAGGCATCCAAGTACAGAAACATATCATATCATAATTCCCTTATCCTAGGGTTCAATCAAGTCAAGCCCTTACTTGGCTACTCACAGACCCTTCAAGGTCCATCAAGGCTGCATACAAAGCATCTGAGTCATCACAGACTCAATGCAGAATGCATATCTGAGCATAAGCTCTCATTAGCCTCATAACTCAATTATCACTGGAACGGTCTAAACCTTAATCAAGGCACCATTCAATTAGCCTCTCAGGCTCATTACAAACATAATCAAGGCTCTAGCATGTCAGATAACCATCACAAGTGACTATCACACAAGCCACACATGCATACACAGAGCCAAGATTCAAAGTTAAACAATTCACATTCTGAAAGCTAATCCTTCATCACTAAACCATTCTAAGCAAGTTTCTCTACAGGACCCTGGGCTAATTCTAGCTCCAGCTCATATGGGTCACTATTCACAGAAAACCCCAAATCCTAAAATAACCTAGGAAACTCGAGTTTCTTACCTCAGTGGCGACCAGAAAGGCTACAGGACAGCTTCCTCGAGCTCTGTTGTCCGTTCCAAGCCTTGGGTCTCAGCCAGACTCAAGTTTCAGAGCTTTTCCTTCAAAAAGGAATTCTCACTCACAAGGGGTTTTTAAGAGAAAGGATGAAGGATTCAAGCTTTCTAGGTGATTCTCTCAAGTTTAAAGGTCATTGGGGAGGTGTTTAAAACATCAAACAAGGTCCTAGGAAGCTTTGGCAAGCATCAATGGAGGTTTGGGCATGGGGAAGAAGAAGAAGCTGAAAAATGCCCAAAAATATTGAAAAATGGCCTATATATACTCAGCCTCCCCGACCTCTGGCGCAATCTGCGCCAGTTCTGGCGCCATCCGCGCCACAAAGGCGGTGGCTCTGGCGCCAACAGCGCCGCTCCCGCGCCTCCAGCGTCAGCTTCCAAAACCTCTGGCGCCCCCAGCGCCACATCTGGTGCCATCAGCGCCAGCTGGGAAACATAGCGCCCCTGGCGCCACCATTGGCGCCCGAAGCGTGAGTTTCCAGAGATCATGGCTCTCAGCGCCGGCCTGGCGCCCTTGGCGCCAAATTCAAGAGAACCTGGCGCTCTTGGCGTGGCCATGGCGCTCTAGGCGCCACTTTCCAGTGGTCTGGCCCCATCAGCGCCACACCCTGAACAGGATTTTCTTCTAAGGATCCTGGCGCTATCTGCCTGGAATCTTGGCATCTTCCACACCCCATTGAGGGTCCTTACATGCTGGGTCATAAGTCTGACGATGCGGAGGTCTGGTGACACGTGTCGATCAGCCGGAGGGTGCCTAACAGGATCGCCAGTCTGAGGGGGACTCATATATGGATGAGACACATGGAAGAATCACTCCATATACCCAACCACCGTCTGACTAGGATGAGCAACAACATCTGCGGTGGATGCTAGGTGGTCCCCAAACTGTATTCATCTCTCATCGACCTCCTCGGTGCTTGGTGATTCTTTTACCTGCATCTCTAGAATTGGTTGAACATATCCGAACTGCTTAACACCCTTTCCGGTAAAAGTCTGACCACAATCGGTCCGCACCGAACATACCCAGAGAGTTCGACATGCATAGTTCATATTAGCATACATGTGAACCAATGCTGCCACACCCCAAGCATATCGTCCTGCTTCTTCCACATCACGGAATGCCTCCAAGAACACCACACTTATGCGTGTGGCACTCTTGTTGGAAAAGAGTGTGCACCCGACCAGATGAAGCAGGTACGCTCTGGCTGCTACAATCCACCTCATCTGGTGACATTTCACAACATATATGTGTCGCAGCCAAGACAAGCGCACATATGCCCCATGGCAATGCTCCATCTCCGCTCCTGCTTCTTCAGCGGATACCTCAAGCAGATCAACAGTCAAACGAATAGCCTGTCCCACATCAAGAGGCTCGTACGATAACAATAGTCCTTCGATGGGGTTATGCAACACCGAAGCGACATCATCCAGAGTGATCGTCAGCTCCCCAACAGGCAGATGAAAGTTGCTTGTCTCGGAGTGCCACCTCTCTACAAAAGCTGAGAGCAAACCCCTGTCTCCCATCAAGAGGCTCGTACGATAACAATGAGCATGAAATCAATGGGGCTAAGCCGCTAGCAGCAATGAATCCTTCTATCTCGAGTGCAGGATGCCCAAATTTATGAACCTTTCTTCCTTGCGACACCAATTTCAACTCAGGGCGTTCCTGCAAGCAATTTACATCAATGTCAGTCATATACTACAAAAATCAAACCAATTTCAATAATAAAACTTGTACATGTCCTTCCCACACTCGAAGAGCCACGTGGTCAGTATACTCTGTCAATATCGAACAGTCCTGTGGCCCACCTGGAAACGATTCTATTTCATCACCTGTACCCTCCATGGCAGGGATATCAGCCTCCACACATGGGTCCTGAACACCACCATCCTCATCCAAACCAGCCCCCAACTGTGCATCCCGAACCGGAGGCTCTACAACACCTGCCCTTGCCTTTTGTCTTCTGGCAGATGCCGTAGGCCTACGACGTAGAGGGGCTGGCTCTTCATTCCCATTGTTGTCTCTACTAGATCCTCTGCCTCCATCTCGACCTAATGCCCGATGTCCTCCTCGTGTTCTAGCCATAATCTGCTTTCCAACAAAACCAATCTGCAATTCAGATCTCATTCAAATAGAAAGATATGAAATATAATCAACAATACAATGACAAAGCCAAGCATCATGACAACCACTAATAAGCCACAACTAATAAATACATCGAAGCATGATGACCACTACCAAAGGCAACCATAAGTGGTATGATACCATAACAGCAATAAGCCACAACTAATAAATCCATGGAACAATAAGCCACTACGAAAACCAAACATTAGAACTTAATTGATTGAAAATAAAACCAAACAACCCAATAAAAAATAACAATATTATGACACAATACTTGGTAAAAGGATAATCAACAAACAAAATAATCACAAAGCCAACCATCATCACCACTACCAAATGCAACGCAACCATCATGACCACTAACCAGTAATGATTAATCATAACTGGTATAATAGCATAAGACCAATAAGCCACAACTAATTATTATTACACTTCGAGGAAGTCACCGTATAGGATGTTCATGTATCATGTTCATGTTGGTCATGTGCTTATAACTAAAATCAACAATGTGGGTCACAACTAAAATCATCCACTATACAACTTAAATCCCAAGCTGATAAGTTAAATCATAAGCCATAAACTTTCAATATACAATAACAATGTGGTTTTGTTGCAGTCCAGGTTTTTCACTTTAACATATGCATAGGAAACAAATGAATTTTCCATCGATCCAAAAATGACTATTATCATCATAACTACAACATCTAATTAGATAATATAGTTCAATTAAGTTTCCTAGGGATCAAATATGTACAATAACCAATAAAACGCAATTCATTTAATCACAAATTACAAAAAAAACAACTATACAATTATACGGATTCACTAATCCGGATGGAGCTTACGGATTCACCAATCCATGAACTTCATAGGGATTGAGTAATCCGTGGCATGCATACGGATTGGTTAATTCGTATGTATCCTACGGATTACTCAATCCGTTCTTCATTTTGGGTTGTCTTCTGGATGCTATGGATTGGTTAATCCGTAAGCTCCATACGGATTGGGTAATCCGTAGCTTACTTACGGATTACCACTCCCACTCACATCTACGAATTAATCAATTCGTGTGGAGTATACGGATTAACCAATCCGTAGCATCCAGAAGACAACCCAAAACGAAGACATACCTCACACCGGTTGCCGCAATCAACCACCTGCCACCGTCAACAACCTATGTCACCGGAAACGCACCTCAAGTCACCCCAATGTATCACCTGAGCCACCAAACGGAACCAAATCGCAGCAACGAAGAAGGAAGATGAAGGTGTATGGTGTATGTGTGAAAGCGACGTCGAATGAATAGTTGAAACTTAAGTATTTAAGCAAGGGCATTTATGGAAATCAACTATTCATTTGTGGGTGTATAAGTTCTTTTGCTGGTGTATAAAGTTTTACCCCAAAATGACGGACGAATCTAGAGATGTGTAAGAGGGGGTAGGGGGTGGTGGATTTTTCTTTCTTTCTTTATAATTATTTAAATATATAAATCTTAATAAATAATTATTCAATAAATAAAAACTTTCATGGATGTGGATCCTCTCAAATATAAAATAATTGGAGGGTCTCCAATTAAAAAATTTTCAACCATTAGATTAAATTAGGGGCCAAAATTTGGCTATGTTTCCAACTTATTTTTTTATTTATTTTAAAAATAGAAACGTATTTGATTTCACCACAACAACATTGGAAGAACTTTGGTAATTCTTATCACTGAAACGATGAAGGAGAGAACAATTAATTTTCAGTAATGTCACCAAAGAGGTCGTGGATTTTGTCAAAGGAGGCATATGCGGCGAGACTTGCTTTGAGTTGCCAAGTCAACTCATCGAGCGAGAGATCCAACTCGAACCACTAAGTCTAGAGCTCGACGATGAAGGTGGGAGCATCAGGGAGGGTGTGTTGCTTGTGGAGCCTGTGTACGAGGAAGGAGAGCGCCGAGGTAGAGAGGTGAGAGGGTGAAGCCAACGTTTGGAGCCACTCCATCGTGAAAAATCAAATTTCAGTGGTTCTCGAAGTTTCTTCGTTGTCATGTGGGGCTGTTCTTCGGTAAAACAAGTTTATGAAGAGCGATTGCATAAGAAAACTCAAGAATTAGGGTTGGCAAAGTGAGTCAGTCCATCAAAAATGGGCCGGGCTGGCCCACATTTGCAAAGTGGGCTGGAAATGTTAGTCCGCCCCATTTTAAGGTGGGTTAGTGGGCCAACGGTCCAGCCCACTTAAAAAATAAAAAAAATAAAAAATTTAATTTAAAAAAAAAAGTCAAAAAAATCATTGACATAATCACATACCTTGTTAAGTAACTTTGTCACTTTGATATTTTCAATTTGAGTAGCTTAAAGTAACAATTTAAGTATTTAACAAAGAGATATGAATTATTTTAGGTGTTTTTAGGATGAGATTTGAGGTACTTAATTGGGGGAAAAATAGAAGACTTGTGAAATCTGCCATATAATTTGGTTTGGAAAATGGAACCTATGGCATTTGAAAGGAATCTTGGATGATAGAAAACTTCAACATTGGTCTTACACTACAAAATTGAAATTCAAGGCTCTACACCACTGTGCCCCTAAAGCTCCCATTCTCTCACAAATGACTAGCTACCTCTACCTCTCAAGTCTCAACCCCTCTTATTTATGAACGAGATGCCTGATTTCTTCTAAATATCCCTGCCCAACTAACACCCTCCCTTACTAAATACACTAAAAGATATCTAAAACAAATAGACACTTAACAAAAACATTTTACACCATTCTCTGCGTTATAGTAAATTCCTGCACTACACTGATACAATATAAATTCCAATATTCCATTGTGATAATCAATACATCATGATACATTGATACAACATTCACATGCCATTGCGATTCTGTGAAACCACTCACCAGAATAGACGCCAATGAGCAGACGTCGTGACCTCGACAAGCTAACGCCGTGACCCTGTGACTGTGACGGGACCACCCGACCTGACTTCGTGACCCCGACGAGCTGATGCCGTGACCGTGATGTTGTGACCCCGACAAGCTGAAGCCGTGACGTCGTGACCATGATGTTGTGATCCCAACAAGCTGAAGCCGTGATGCCGTGACCATGATGCCGTGGTCGTGATGCTGTGACTCGATGAGCTGACACCGCATGCCTCTCTATTAGTCTCTCACTCTCTCTCAGGCTCTCACAGCCTTTGTCCTCTCTCACTCTCATCCTCATCCACAACCTACCACAACCACTCAATTCAACAACACAACAATAATATCTTTTGAATTTAAATATTTTATTATTTTTAATATATCAGCATAGCATAAAGCCATGAATCAACAAATGTAGTGTAAAGTTAGTGTAACGTGCGTGACTCTTAGTGACTGCAGCGTGCTCACGTGATGGTTGGAATTGGTGGGCGGTTGGCCCGGTAGGCTGGCCCAGCCTTAGCCCACATTTGGCCCACAATTTTGTGGGCCGGGTTAGCCTGACTCGTTTAGTCCTTGTGGGTTTAAAATCTCAACCCAATCCACTTTGTTTTATGGGTCAAACGGGCTGGCCCGACAGGCCACGCCCATTTTGCCAAACCTATCAAGAATCAGAGACGTTTTGGAGTGGGAAAAGGTAAACCAGAACAATACTATTGTTTTAAAAAATATATTAAATTGGACACATGGCCAAATCCCAACCTCTAGTTTAATCTAATGGTTGAAAATTTGTTAATTGGAGACTCTCCAATTACTTTCAATTGGAGAGATTTCGAATCCCAGTTTTCACAAAATAATATGTTGGTTTTACACATAAAACCATTATTTCAAATGATAAAAATGAAAAAAAAGTGTAATATTTTTTTGTCGCCAAAACAAATTTTATATCAAACGATAATTTTTTAATATTTTATAAGAAATTTATTATTTAAAAAATATCATGAAACACAACAATTATTTCTCAAAAATTTGTTGAGTGGTGTTATGATTGTCTGATGTAGATCTTGGTGAAAATTGCCCAATATATATCTATTAGATTGTTGAGTAGTCTATATAGATATTTTATCTACTAGTCAATTTTTTTTCCAATTCATTGAAATGATAAAAAAAATAAAGAATTCATTTTCTTTTTATTCATACAAAGCAAATAAATAAAAGTCTTAATGAATCCTTTAGAGGTGAAAGTTTCTTTACTTTTGAGGGGTTTGTGGCTACATGATGATAGAGACATGATAATTATGAATGTATATTCACTTTAAGATATGGAAGGGAACAAAAGATTATGGTAAGAGCTAAGGAGTTACAAATGAAATTCTACCATTACAAGATGGTGTGTGATGAGAGCCTTTAATTATGTAAGGAGGAGTGGTGAAAGGCTTGGTGAAAGTGCAAGGAAGAGGAGAAATAGAGGGGTTTAATCATTTCATTGAAGATATGGAGCTTATAGACATTCCTTTGGTAGGTAAGAAGTTCACTTGGTACCGCCTAAATGCTAAAACAAAAAGTAGGATTGATAGAGTTTTGGTGACTAGAGATTGGGTGGAGAGTGCGCAAGGTTGTTCACAATATGTTCTTGATAGAGATATTTGGGATCATTGCCCTATTTTGATCAAGAACAATTGTGTAGATTGGGGCTCGAAACCATTTAAGGTCCTCAATTGTTGGTTTCAAGATAAAAAATTCCATGAGGTGGTCAAGGAGGCATTTTGTTGAATCAAGATGTGGAGGGTTGGGGGAAGGGGGGCCTATTGTGCTCAAAGAGAAATTAAGGATGTAAAAGCGGTCTTGAAGAAATGGAATGAAGAGGAGTTTGGTATGTTACAAAGGAAACAACAAAATATTGTGAAGAAATTAAATGGTTTTGACTTGTTAGAGGAGCAAGGTCCTCTAGATGATGATATGTTCAACAAAAGATTGAAACTCAAACAAGAATTTTGGAAGGTGACAATTCAACGAATCTTTACTTCTTCAACAGACTAGGGCGAGGTGGATAAGAGGGAGATTGTAACTCAAAGTTACTTCACTCAATTATAAATTGGAGGAGGGGGAAAAACTCATTGAAAGGTGTTCATGTTGATGAGGGGTGGGTAGAGGAGCCATCACGAGTGAAGGAGGAGTTGAAAAGACACTTTGAAAATAGATTCTTGGAGGAGGATTATCAAAGGCTGAAATTGGATGGGGTAGAATTCCAAAATATATCAAAGAAGACAATTTGTTGTTGATTACGGAATTTCAAGAAGTTGAGGTGAGACAAGCTATTTGGAAGTGTGATGGTTCTAAAAGTCCTAACCCCAATGGATATAACTTCCTTTTCATTAAGGAGTTTTAGGAGATGTTGAAGACAAATTGTTAAGTCAAAAGACATTTATGTCCTAAAGATGAATCAGGAATCCTAATTATCTTGATTAGACGCAAATAAATACAAATGGTAAAATTTGTGTCTAATATGCTATCAAATCATGATTTGTATCTGTGCGTCTGTATTTTCAAACGATGCATTCATAAGATGATCTAGCATGTCATTTCAAGTAGTGCATTTAATACCTTCATTTAATACTCTGCGTCTGAGTTTTTTCATGCATAAAACATTCTCCACGGAACAGATTTAACCCAAATATCTAAGCCAATTTAGACCTTTATCATTGGTGGGTTATGTTTATAAAATTTTAGCAAAGGTGCTTGCAAATAGATTAAAAAAAAGTTATAGGGAAGGCGATTGATCATTGTCAAAGAGTTTTTATTAGGGGGAGACAATTATTACATAGTGTGTTGGTGGCTAATGAAGTTGTTGATGAGACAAAAAGAAACAAACAACCTTGCCTTATTTTTAAAAGTAGACTTTTGAGAAGTGTATGATTTCGTTTCTTGGAAGTTCTTAATCTACATGCTTCGTAGGTTGGACTTTCAAGCTACTTGGATTGGTTGGACAAAAGGATGCCTTGAATCCTATTGGTCCTCGGTGTTGGTGAATGATAGTCCTACAAATGAGTTTAATCTCTTCAAGGGTTTGAGACAAGGAGACCCTTTGACACCATTTCTTTTCCAAGTGGTGGCTGAAGACATGAGTGGTTTGATGAGAGAAATGAAAGAAAAAGACTTCTTTAAGGGGTATAAGAGCATCTTTGTGGAAGAACCCGGTTTGGGTTCTTGGATCACTTTTTATGGGTCTCATGATGTCTCATAGGATGCAATAACTTCTATTAAAATCCAATTTAGGTTCTTGGATTTTACTAGCACAAAAAAAAAAAAAACAGAACCTTTCTTTTCTCTAAAATGACATTAAAAACTAATATTTTTTGAAAAATGAGGAGATTTGTGAGTTCTTCCCCTAGATACTTGGGTTCTTGGGTTTTTAAAATTGGATCAGTCATTTGAACCAATAGAGGTATTAGTTCAAGGTTCAATGGTTCCAACTGTGATTGACCAAAATTGAATCGGTAATAACTAAATAATATTTTTTTAATTTTAAATATAATATATTAATTCATATAAAATATAATATTACCTAAATTTCCTACACTGTACAAGCATGAAAAACATTATTATAAGATGTCCATCAATTGCACACCAAAACTAAAATAATAAAATACAATGTACTAATTTTTATATTACCTTTTTTGCATAACCTGATACTTTTATTTTATCTATTCTACCTGCCATATGATATGACCTTACTTGTATTTAGGCAAATATATATAAGTTATTTTATGTGTATGCTACTTTTTATGTGATAGGATAGTTACTTTTTAGCTTTTCAAAATTTGGCAATCTTTTACACTGTATATTACATTTAAAACACGGAAGCCCCTTATAGAAAAGGATGAAAGGTGGTTCAAATCTCAAGTTGCAACATATATATTATATACAATGCAACTTTTCAGAACCATTTAAAATCGGGCAAGCACCATTGTTTTATTGGTTTTATGCTGGTTTATCAGTTCTTTGACTGATTTATAAATAAGCCGGTTTGGTTTAGAAAACCTTGTTTATTGAAAAGTTCAGAATCCGTCCTTACAAGATTTTTGGTATATTTTTTGTCCTTGCAAAATTGAAATATGTTGGTTTTTTGGCCCGGAACTAGGCTTGGGTTATCCAAACCTATATGTTAGTGGGTCAACGCGTCAACAGGTCATCTGAAGCTTGCCACGTGTCAAGTTGTTATTGGCTATCTTCTGGGTGCACGATGAACACAAGTTTGGTGTCATTTTTTGTGACTTTTAGTCTTCAATTGATGTTTTTTTGACTATGAACCCATTCTCTGGTCAGTGGTTTCTTACCTATTCAAAATTTGGGTAATTCTTCACAAAGAGGCACCTTGAGAAGGCACATCGCTTGCTATTGGAGTACTTGTAGGTGGTGGTGGTCGGAACTCAAAGTAGGTGGTGGTTCGAACTAATGCAGCTGTCGTCCTAAACAACAAGGTAATCTTATTTAACTCTTTGACTCTTTCATTTTGTTTGGGGCTGGGTTATTGGATTGTGTTGTTCGTGGTTAGGGTTCGTTTGGGTTCAAAGTGGGCAATGTTTGGTTTTGTTTGGGTTCGAAGTGAGTTTGATTTGTGTTCATGGGTGTGTTGACACGAATGCAAACTGGGTTACATTTTTTGCGGGTTCGATTTTGGTTATGGTAGTTGGGGATTTGATATTTTCAAATTGGATTAGGGATTTCGATCATTGTTGACTGATTTGTGTTTGGTATGGGTTTTCAATGGCTATTCACTCCATGGGCTTATGGGTTACGACCCAACATTGAAATAGGAGCAAAAAAAGGAGAATGCCTATCACGACTTGGATATTGGCACATGTGTTGGATTCAGGGGGAGCTACTTAAAGAATACAAAGGAATTGTGATTCAAGCATGCGTTTTGAGCTTTCAACATGCAAAGGATGCCTTGAAGTGTAATTAGTGTGAAATGTGTAAGAGAAAAGCAATTCCAGTGATCCAAGTGCATTGCATTCATATTAATCCTTAATTAAATTAATTGGGTTCATAAAAATCACAAGGCTTTAGTTATTTGACTAAGTTTTTTATTTGATTCAAAGTGTTTTTTGAAAATTGCATTTTATACTGTTGTAATCGATTATTTTTTCTTAGTTTTTTTTGGAAAAGTTATCAACAACAATGTAATCGATTACCTATTGGGATAATCGATTATTTGATCTTTGTTTTCATATAAACTGCCTTTTTGAACACGTTAATCGATTATTAATGGGTAGTAATCGATTACTTAGCTATATATGATTTTAAGTTGTGCTGGGATAATCAATTACCAATGTATCATAATCGATTACACAAGCTTAATTGGAAAATCTGTCTTCCTGCTTTAATCGATTACCACATTTCGTAATCGATTACACTGTATGTTAATGCTTACAAGTCTTCTTGGTTTAATTGATTACCACATATCGTAATCGATTACATAGTTCATTCAGTTTTTGAAGACTCCTGCTTTAATCGATTACCACATTCTTGTAATCGATTACACAGTGTATTTTGTCATTCTGAGTCTTCTGCTTTAATCGATTACAGGACGGAATAACCGATTATTTTGCTTGTTGCTCATGCCCAGAAACTGTGTTGAACACTTTAATCGATTACAAGGTTTATTTAATCGATTACATGAGCGTTTTAATCGATTATTTGGCGCGTTTAATCGATTACAGGCAGTTACAAAAAACTGTTATAAATAAGACTGATGCTCAACTACTTTTCTAACTTTGTGGAACATTACCCATACATATTTTCTGAGCATAAACAGTCTTGTGAGCATTCTAAAGTGTTTTCTAAGGATTTAATCATTCCTTTCTCCATTGTGCTTTGATCATGGGTGTTTGACTCATTCTTGGAGCTTGAAAACCATTTCAAGATTAAGGAAAGTTGTGCTAATTGATTTGTAATCATTCAACCTGATCTGGTAACCTCATTTTGCATTACATCATTGGATCACTAAGTTGTTTCTCTCCTTAATCTGATTGTAATTTTCATTTTGGATTTTCTTTGTAATTTGGCTATTGTAATTGGGTTCTTGCTTGAAACTAGAGATGGGGTTCTCTAGGTGGAAGAACTGAGTAGTGTTCTCAGGTTCTTGTCTCTTAGAATCTAATAGGGTTTTAGATTTCTGTTCTTTACTAGGGTTGATAAAGGGAGACTGGAAGAAAACTAGATGTAGCTTCTAGTGTTGAAGTGAACCAGTATAAATCTAATTGTGTCTTGCTTTTCTATTCCTTAACTCATTATATTAATTGTGTTCTTGATTAAATTGCTTGACCAACAAAGTCAGTTTTGATCCATTGAATTCCTTGGGGCTGAGCTACTTGATTGAATAAGGTTTCTTGGTTTTGAAAAATGATAAAGATCCTAGGAACTCTGATTTTGATTAAAGAAATTTTTAATTTACCAAAGTTTAACCAATTCACCCCCCTCTTGGTTAAGTGTGAGATATTCATATTCTTAACAATTGACATCAAGAGCTGGTTCTTGAAAGTTACTCAAGATCACTAGTTTTTTCAAAAATGAATACCTCACAAATAACTTTCAAGGAAGATGCTTCTTTAAACAGACCTCCTTTGTTTGAAGGGGAGAATTCAAGTTTTTGAAAAAATAGGGTGAAGATCTTTATTCAATCAAATGACCCAGGTGCTTGGAATGCAATAGAGAAAGGTTCTGTGGTGCCCATCAAAACTGTTGGTAATGACATGATTCCCAAAGAATGGGATGAGATGACTGATGCTGAAAAAATGGTTGTTCAATATGATTTTAAGGCCAAAAACATGATAACCTTTGCACTTTCCTCTGATGAATTCTTTAGAACAGTTAGGTTTACAAGTGCTAAGGAGATGTGGGAGATGTTAGAGATCACTCATGAAGGAACTGAAGAAGTAAGAAGATCAAGGAAACATTCATTAATTCATGAGTATGAAATGTTAAAGATGAACACAAATGAGAGCATTTCCCAGCTCCAAACAAGATTCACACACATTGTCAATCATCTTTTGGGACTTGGAAAGACTTTTGATGTTGAGGAACTAAACATCAAGATCTTGAAGTGTCTCACTAGATCTTTTCAACCAAAGGTGACAACAATCAAAGATTCCAAGGATTTATCCAAAATGTCAATGGCTGCACTCTTTGGTAAGTTACTTGAATTGGAATTGTCTCAATTAACTTGTGTTGAAGATACAGTTAAGAAAGGCAAAGGAATTGCTCTAAAAGCTGCAACATCTAAAGTGGATAAAGAGGAAGATTCAAGTGATGAGGAAGATGAGGAAAACATGAACTTAATAGTCAAAATGTTCAGCAAGTTCTTGAAGAAGAACAAAGGGAAAAGATTCTCAAGAAACAACAACAACAACAACAAGATTGATAGCAACTTTACATGCTTTGAATGTGAGAAACCTGGCCACATCAAGTCTGAATGCTCAATCTACTTGAAGAAGCAACAAGGGGAAAACAAAGGGAAGAAAGAAGGAAAGTCTAGAAGAGCTTATATAGCCTGGGAAGACAATGACTCAACAAGTTCAGAATCCTTCACTGAAATTGAGGAAGCAAACATGTGTCTTACATCCATTGTCAATAAAGATGATGATGATCTCTTGAGTGAAGAGGATGAGGTAAATTCTGAACTTGATCAAGGTATTCTTGCTTTTCAAGAAATGCACAAAGAGGCACAAAAGTTTTCAAAATCTAACAATAAACTTAGAAAGAGTATTGAAGATCATCTTGCTAAGATTATTGAACTACAAGCTGAGATTTGTAACTTGAAGGAAGAAAATGAAAAACTTGTTTCAAGCTACAAATCAAATGGTTGTGTATGTGCTTCTTCTTCTACAAATGTTGACAAATATGATATGTTGCAAAAGGTCTTTGATGAGTATAGAATCAATCAAGAAGAGAAATATAAGCAGC
>PYAF01003419.1:86371-115800 GCA_007407185.1 Glycine tomentella | reverse complement strand
TGAAAGGTACGCATAATTGACTCTGGCCCTCCTCTCAATTTCACACGGCACACACAGCACCCCCTATTGCTCCCGTGTCCGTGATCTCGTCTTCTGTCGTTGGTCTGATCACCATAGACTAACCGGGAAGAGTCAGGTCCTACATACTAACACTACCGGTGATACCACCGGACATCTCTGTTATCACTTAACAGAACACTGAGTATTATTGTTATTAGTAGCAACAGTAGTAGGATAGAGTACAAACATATGATCGGATGCCTCTTGCTGTTTGGCATAACAAATTGTACAAAGAAATAGGAAAACCATGGCCTGCGATAAGGGCAGAGTACTACTCTACTAAAAAAGCTATGTCATTTATCTTTCCAGCTTTGTTGTTAACTCTATGTTTAAGTACTATCTGTTAATGCATGTCAGTAATTGTTTCTACTTAAATGTTTTCTGTTGCAGGAGCTTTTATATGAGAAAGAGAACTATCTTGAAAATGGAGACCGACGGGAAACTGAAATTGCAGACAACATGAGATCTGAACACCTTTATCGCTGATAATTTCCTTATGCCCCTTGGCCGGTGCCCTTTTTGGTCTCATTCAGCAATGATGAATAAAATGGTCAGGAACGGTTTAAAAAAACTATATAGTGACGATGTTTTTTCTTTTGAAATCTTGAAGAAATGTGAAAACACTTGTAAACTTCAACTAATAGATAGCCACCTTACAACGCACTTAAGATGGAATACTGACGCAGTGAAGCTTACAGATTAAACCTGCCTGATCGTCCCTTTACTTCATTAAAGACATTGGGAATTCGATGATTACCGACGTCTTTCATTGAAACTGATCGTAGTTAGGCATATTTTTGGTCATCATCAAAACTGTTTTTCTGAACTATAACCTTTAAGTAGTCTTCATATTATGTCTTTTCAGTTTTCGGATACTGATTACCAAAATAACCAGAAACGTTTCGAAAAAAAGTAGTCATAC
The DNA here is from genome assembly GCA_007407185.1 of Glycine tomentella. Classification (NCBI taxonomy): domain Eukaryota; kingdom Viridiplantae; phylum Streptophyta; class Magnoliopsida; order Fabales; family Fabaceae; genus Glycine; species Glycine tomentella. The sequence continues at coordinate 114,818 of PYAF01003419.1, read as the reverse complement.
AAGGTAAAAAAAAGTTCATGTCTCTCTTTATCTTTAAGAGGATTTATTACAAGATCTTAAACAACAATTTTGAATTCAAGATCCAATTTTCATTAGATTTTTCAATAAAGGAGTTGAAGAGATCTCCAATATAAAAAATAAATTCTTATAAAAGATTTCTTAACATTTGTACATTGTTGAAAAAAGAATAAATTTTTTTCATTTTTTTCTCCTTTTAAGATTTCAAAATAAGATATATTATTAAAAAATAGAAAAAATCTTTAATCATATTTGATATTATAAGATCTATCAAAAAGTAATCTAACATTTCAATTTAAAATTTATCATTAAAGATACTTTAAAAACATTATGTCCTAACCAATCAATTATTATTTCATTTTCATCGTCCATTAAAGCTGCTTTACATAACCTCCCTTTTACTGGATTATTTCTTATGTGATCATAAAAAACTAATTTTTTCGGGAATTTTGGACATGTTTCAATTAATTTCATAAAACTCCATGCCTGTAGTAACTCTATTTCTTTACCACAGTCAAAAGTTTTCTTTAGTGGACTCTGCATTTACTATTCTCTTCGATCGCAAAATTCTGTCTTGATAAATTGTCTAGGCTTAATTTTCCGGCCCTGATTTTTTATCATTTGAATATCTATAGTAGGACCTATTTTTGTTTTCTCTGCATTTATAATGACTTTGTCACATAAAAAATGAGTATAAGGTATAAATGATGTCTAGTTAACATTTTTATATCCCTGAATTATTCTCCATGTGAAAAATTGATAAATAATAAAATTAAAATTTAATATTTATGTATTGATAATTTAAAATAATTTTATATTATTATTTAATCACAAATTATTATTTGAATTATTTTAAAATGATCTTTTAAAAATTAAAAAATTTACCGTACTGAATTATGATTTGATAGTGATGGATTGTGATTTGATAGTAAATATTTTTATACTGTAAGTGGATAAGTAATTTTTCTCATAAAATTATGTATTCATGTAGATATAGCTTAGCCATTTCATAACTTCCTCGAGCTTGCAGAATCACACTTTAGTTGCGAGAAACGAAGTTTTCTGTGACTTTTTTTAGGAGAAAAAATATATAATAGATACTGTTTGTAGCCACAAGAAACTTCTACTTTGACCAGATCCACGACAAGAGTGGTAGACATGTTCCCTCTTAACAGGTTTTGTCCATGTTAAGCAAAGGAAAGTGAAATTATATATAGCTAAGTTAAAGAGAGGAAAAAAAAAAAGAAGAAAAAAGCAAAAGTGAAAATGATTGATTTTGCATGACTGTATAAAGTGGCGGCAACGAGTATCATTCCTGATTCCACAACGTCTTTTACTTCAAAAATTGCAGCAACAAAGTAAAGCAACTGTATATACTAATATGTAGGACAAATTAAGATAACACCTTCCAAGAAAATATAAAAAGAAAACCACACCCCACATAGCTGTCTAGGCTAAATACATGTAAAATATTCTTAAACCTATAATATAAGACTTTCTTTTTAAATTTGATTATGTTAATATAAATTAAATTTCAGATTACCCTTCATCGATATATTCTGAAACCTCTTTATTAAGAGCAATTTTCAGCATATCAAAGTATTCATATTGATATACTAGAAATTTGCAAACTATCTCTACGCCTTAACCAACGACCTCGTCTACACGCAACAAAGGCAACAACAACAACAAATGCATGCATTAAAAGAAACACCGCAACTCAAAAACCAATACCATACCCAACACTAAATTTATGTTTCTGTCTTAAGCTTCCAATACTTATTCTCTTCTACTTCTACTTTCTCTTTGTTCCTTTACTCTCTTTGGGGCCCCTCCTGAAGACAATAGAGTGCACTGCTTTATCTGAGAAAGCAAGAGTGCAAGAGAAGAAAAAGGGTTTGATGTGTGAGTGATGAGAGGGTGAGCTGGGAAGATGGAGGGTGCAGAGGAGGAGCTCGAAAGAAGAAGCAAGTTTCTCAAAAGCTTGATACAGAAGAAGAAAACCATAGAGCAACAAGAGCAGCATGATCTCCTACAACACAACAACGTTCGTGTCAGAGCTTGTGACATGCCTCTCCCTCTTCAGAACCGTGCCTTTCGTTGTGCACGTGATCTCCTGGATTCTATGCCACCAAAGAAGCTTGATAGTAAACGCCTGGCCCTCACACTTAAGAAGGTTACCTTTTTTGTTTCTATTGTTTGTGTCTAAGACTTCTTTACAAGATCTGTTTCTGTGATCTGATCTTTTGCCGCATACATAGTATGAAATCTTGATGGCTAATTAGGAAGGTTTCGAAATTATGAAAATTGGTCTGATGTGACAAACAGTTATCTTAGCTCTCTTATGGTTATTCTTCTTCCTCTATTTACTGTTTTATGTTGGTTGTTTGATCTTGATCGTTAAGTCCTTTTTGTTAGAAATTTTAAAAATGTAGTTGGCATAATCAATGGTTTAAGGATCACAATGAGTTGGTTTTGATTTGGGGTGTTGATATTTTATCAATTGAGTGAACATCTATTGAATGAGTCTAATTGCTTGCTAATTCATTTACGGAATGTGGCTAATTGATTTGGCATAATCAATGGTTTATGGAATGTGTCTAATTGATTTGGGGTGTTGATATTACTGTCAGATGCAATTGATCTGTTTTTTTTTTTTTTTTCTATCTTACTTGTGTCAATTGATTTGGTAAAGAATGGTTTGATCTTGCGTGCTATATGAGCTGTGTAGCTATCCTACAGAATACAAACGTAGCTTGGATTATAAGAGATTGAAAATGGCACGTTTTCTTGGTTTTTCTTTGAGTATACAGATGCGCAAGAGATGATATTGAGCAGAATCAGCTGTTGCCTTTTTGAGGCTTCACCAATTTTATTGGAGAAGACTTCAAGTTTCAATAAATGAAAAAGTATGAGTATCCTGAAGTGTGTATGGTACCTCTGTGGTCCAATTATGATTAAATTATCTTTTTTATCTGAACTGTGAAGAATGTCAAGTACATTTTCTAGATTGCATATGGGTTTCTATATGTAACTTTGAGTATGAAAAAAGCCTGATAAGCATGGCTATAGATTTGTTGGTTATGATTTAATGAATTTAGGTGGCTTGCTACATAGGTTATTTGTGATGTCAAAAACGATAGATGGTCCCTCATTTCATTGATGGGGGCTCAGGGATGGTAAACGATAATTCTAGAATTTCTTAATAATGTGACAAGAACAAGCTCACTCTAATAATTACCCTTTTGAATACATTATTTATTATTGATTAAAAATTATAAAAAATATTGTGAGTCTCCTTATTTAATGAGTTTCACTCATTATTAGTATAATAGAGAGTGTGTTAGAAGCAACATGTTAGAACGAAAGTGTGTTGCTAATACGACTAGGATGTGATAATCCGAGTAAGAAGTAACACAGTGGATGTGAGGAAGCGTGGGAGATCAGATGAATCTATATAACACCAAGCGTTGGCTATTTTCTTACAGACACTGTTCATTTCTAAAATGAAAGTCACTTTGTTGTTCATTTTCCTGTTTCTGACTTTGTTTGGCCCCTGCTTGAGTGGTTCATAACAAAAACATTCTTGTTTTACAGGAATTTGATTCTTCGTATGGTCCAGCTTGGCACTGCATTGTGGGTACTAGTTTTGGCTCCTATGTTACTCATTCCCTTGGTGGTTTCGTGTATTTTTCCATTGACAAGGTTTATGTCCTTCTCTTCAAGACAGCTGTTGAACCATTAGACCATTCATAGCTTCCACAACTGAGTTATATGCACATCTCCTTGAGAACTTAAAAATAATTTAATATTTCAAACCAACTGATGTGCGAAATTACAAATTGTAAAGTTTAAAGACATTTGTGCTCTGAAGTATTTGATGGACTTCAGTTTCGAGTGGGAGAGTTTTGAGTGTGTAGTTTGTTGTGACAAAGATACTCTTTCTTCAGCTCAGAAATAGATAATTTTAGAGTTTTCACTCTCAAATTGTCACTTGACTCATTGGTAGCGTACTCAAATCCATTATCTATCTGAAACCTGTTTCAGTAATAGATTTCTATTATTTCCGAGTGTAGGAATTTTTCTAAGGAAAAATATATTTGAACATCCAACATGCTAATCAACACCAAGTGAGAGACCAAAAAGGAGAAAAAAAATTTAGAGATAATAGGTGACATAAGGTGATAAGAAGAGAGATATAGAGAAAAAATAAAATGTTAGTGAGACGGCTTCTTACAGCTAACGCCAGGCGGTGCATATCTTCGCGAGATTATATACTGTTTGTTGTTTCGTACCCCTCTAAACTCATGCTTCAAGCCTTTAAAGCTTATCAAACACAAAATCAAGCACGCATTAAGGTATCATCAGTAGACTATAAAAAAAAAACATCAACATTCATTAAAACTATACATTTGTTTACCTTAATATTTTAAAGTTTAATTTTAATACTATTTTTTTTACTAAACCAATTAAAAAACATCTAGATAAAAAAATTAAGTAATTATGATAAAAGTTAATGGTTTTCAATGACATAATATTTCATAGTTGATAGTTTAAAAAGAAAATTACAATGTGTAAATGTATTTTAATTAAAGTTACATTTTTATCAATAATTATATCTTCATATCAATAAGTTGTGGTTCAAATAGTACTAAACTTAATATCTTTCATGTTCATCAATAAGATCGATTATATTCTATATTAATAACATGATTAAAAAAAAATCTTTTTCTAAAAGCAATAACGTAGAGTCCTCCAAGGCAAACGACTATACAAGAGGGGTATGAGTGGGATTAAAGGGAAAAATCAACATTTCTCATGTGTTGCTGGCATACCTTCAACCACATATAGCTAACGTATGACATTGTGTGTCCCTCCCTCGCCAACTCATATAATCACTTGACATACACACGGAAGTATCAAGTTTAGATTTCATATGGAAGAGTCCTCCAAGGGCGTTGAGGTTGAGCAGGAAGCAAGTGAAGCAAAGGCTCCTCACGAGGCTGTGTTTCTGGTCTTGGCATATCTTCCTGTGTACGAGGTTGTGGTCATGTCTCAAGTCTGCACATCCCTAAGGGATGCAGTGAACAATGACATATTACCATGGTTGAATGTTATTGTTCAAAGGCCCCTCAGTTGGCGACTCAACGATGAGATCCTAATCAAAATCACCTCAAAGGCCAATGGTAGGCTCAAAACTCTCGCTCTCATCAACTGCATGCACGTTACCGACCACGGCCTCCAAAGGGTCGTTCAACAAAACCCTCTCATTAACAAGGTAAAACCAACCCCATACATATTTTAGATTTTTCTCTTTTGCTCTTCTGATTCAACACTTTTCTTTAACTAAGCAAAGTTAGTAGCCTTGGTTTCCTGCTTTACCTGAACACAATTATGAGGTTAGTTTTAGTTGTTTTTATCAATGAGGACTGTGTTAAGGGATGTGGAATTCAATGGATAACAAATGTGTGTGGGCAGTGTGGCTATCCTTGCTTGTTTGTTCAAACTGTTTGGTGGGGATTTTTTGTAAAATTGTTGAAAAATGAATAGCTACTTGACAAAAGGGTGGCGTGTACATCTTGAAAACCCTGTCCAGATCTTCCAAATTAGAAGAAACTGAATACATACACGAGGAAAAACTAGGCTTTGACAAAGTACAATGGTAGGCACCTTGGATCGTGTTGACAACATAGTACGATTGAGGTGTTGTCTCATTTCTGGTTTCATTTGGAGTGTAGTTGCATATACCAGCATGCACTGGCATAACCCCTGAAGGAGTTCTAGGAGCCGTGAAAACACAATGCCAAAGAAGCAATTGCTTAAAGACCTTAAGTATAAACGGCATCTACAACATACAGAAGGAGCATCTTGACATGCTTATCATGAACCTTGGAAAGAATCAACCACTAGAGGAGCAGCAAAAGCAGCAGCAACCTGTCTACTATCATGAACGATGTAGCTTTTCAGTATTCAAGCAGGAAGAAAGCTGGCGGCTTATTGATTTGGAGATATGTCCCAGGTGCTTTGAGGTGAGGATGGTTTATGACTGCCCCAAAGAGCAGTGCACGAGAAGGGAATGGCCCCTAGCTCCATGTAGGGGTTGCAATTTTTGTATTCCAAGATGCGAAAACTGTGGTGGATGCATTGAATCCGGAGAAGTGGAAGAGGGAGCTTGTGAAGATATCTTCTGCCTTGAATGTTGGTTACAGCTTCCCAAGTGCAGTTTCTGCAACAAACCATATTGTAAGCAACACACAAATTGGTGGTGCACTTCTTCAGATTCTTCATTGATCTGTAAAGTTTGTGATGAAAATTCTCATGGATATACGTATACTGATGTTCTATAATGACGTGCAACTTGGGATAAGTTTCAACTATCATGCATCAAGCCATCAAGTTCCTGTAATTTGTGTGAAGTTTATGGCTGGTGAATGATGATATTATTTGCATTCATGAATGTACTTAAAGTTTGATTGTTCTGAATTATAAAATGAAGGTGTTCTCTAAATTCATCAGCTGTGTACCATATAAAGGCCATCATGCCAAAGTATTCCAAAATGATGCAGAGACAATAATTCCAATTCAAAGAATACAAATTGTGGTTTATAAGGGGAAAAAAACTATGTTTACAGCAATGATGTCAAATAATTACTCTAGTCTGTTTGTACAAAATTCAATGGACAACTCATGATACAATTGCCGATATACATTTTGATCAATTGGACAACTCAAATAATTTCTAGAAGGAACACTAAATAAGATATGATGCGACGCAATCTTCCAGAAGACGGAAGAGAATGCCTCCATTAATTATATTCCAAAGATGAACAGAAGATAAGCCTAGTTTCACACAACTGCACACAGAAGTAGAACTAGAATCAACGAGCTTGTGAAAAATCCACCATTGTAGTGGTATTGTGACAAGCAGCCCGAACTTGTGGAATTAGATGGGGCCAGTGATGTGCCATTTGTTCTGGTTCCCTTTCTACCATGACTGTATTTCACCATAAATATGCAACCAAAGAAGAGAAAAAATGTCAAGTCATTTCAAAAACTTTGAAAACTGAAAGAGATAAGGATTGGAAAAATACATTAATAAGATATCTTAAAAATAAGAACAAGACTAGCACATATGATTCGGAAAGGAATGACAACAAGCAAACTAACAGACTCCAGAAATCATACCTTCCGGGAAATATACAAGAACCATGACCTGTAAAAATTATAATACAATAAATATCAGTTATATTAAAATGCTAAGTGATTTTAAATAGAAAATTCATTATGCATGACCTACTTTAATGTATAACAAATCTTAGTCAATAGAAAATGGACAAGAAAGAAAAAAAAGCAGTAAAATTTGAAGAGATTTTATCATACTGACTAATTAATTATGTCAAAAGGATGCTAAGGAAATGAAATTCAAAAAATGTTCATGTAACATTTCAAAATACATCAATATAATCATCCATAATTCTAACAAATATACTTCTGAAACAAACTGATAAGCAAGATTTGAATACCACTGTTCTCATACTTAATGTCAAAGGATCATTTTCCCCAATTACTTCAATTTTAAAATTGCAGTCCCCTGTTTTTAGTAGCGCAGTTTTGGTCTCATTAATCTTAAATTCTTTCAAATGTGGTCCTATCTTAACATATATTTGGAGATGCAAAGTGCTGAAGTGTCACATAGATTGTGTTGAATGGCTAAGGTGCCACATAAGCTAATTAGTTATGTGCCATGTGAGCTCTCTTTGTCACCAAATAAAATGTCTGAGGTAAGATTGAACCACATCTGGAAGGAGTTTAAAATTGAATAGACCAAACTCTTGAATTGAAGATACAGAGGGACTAAAGGTGTAGTAAGCCTGAAACAAGTTTCATCATAATTCATCTTACTTGTAATTCTATCAAACCTGGTTATTGTGTTAAGGTGCAAGCCTGAAACATGCATGTTTTCTTATTGCCTATAGCTAAGGTGTTCCAGTAGCTTTACAAATAAATACACACACATTCGTATCCAATTCATATATTTATGTAGGAGTATGTATTGCCATACTTGGGTCTGTGGTAGTGACAGTGGCAACCCCTTTGAAATCGCAACTCCCAGGAGATTTATCCATCTTCTGATAATATGCATTGAAAGCATATGCAGAATGTGCAACTACATTATCAGGTTCATAACATGGTTGACCCTGCAGCAAAGGGGAACAATCCACCTTCCCTGGTCCACAAGCCCAATCAAGTGCTGCCTGTAACATCTTAGGGTCCGCATTACTCTTTGTGACACAAAACGTTTGGTTTGTTGTATCATTTGCAAATATAATACCAGCACCAGTCAAGTGTAAGGTATACACAGGTTCTCCATTAGCATAAAATAGACCCCAGTTCTTTTCTGAGACTGGACCTGATCTTAAGTCTTCATTATAAAGCTCATAAATAAATGTACTAACTGCAATTCCAGGATGTTTAGGAGTCCCCGTATTGTTAAGGACATGTCTGATCAAGTTACTGTTGTAAGTGTTAGCATTATCAACAGTTGCATCAGGTTCAGATGAGTCACCTTTGGAGGGCCATCCTGACTCAGTCACCATAATAGGAATATTGGTAAAGTTCATATCTGACATTGCAAAATAAGCAGCATCGACAACTGCATCAAAAACATTAGTATAATGCAGCAGAGTGTTGGAATCAACAGCTTCCTTATTTGGAGGTAGGGGGCGGAATAAAGCATAATCCAGTGGGATTACACCATTGGACTGCTGGTAATCATAATATGGATACACGTTGAGCATAAGATAAGAACCTGTTGATTGCAAAAATTTAAGCAAGGGAACCATGACTGGATTCCATGTACGGTTGAAAAATGCTTGGGAAGGTGGGAAAGAGTCAAGGATGATAGAAGAAGAGTGCGGACTAGAGACTTTAATTTGCCGGTCTAGATTAGCAGCAACAAGAGCAGAGTGAATGAAATTTAAGGCAGAGACTAGAATAGGGGCTGCATTTGGGAGGGTAGTTAGGACCTCAGATCCAACACATATGGCAGTGATGTTGGTAGCAGGGACATGAGCTATGACATTTCGAGTAACCCAGTTTGCTGCAGTGGCATTGGACTGACCAATGCCAAGTAGCTGGTCATTGGGAACAGAAACAGTAACACGAATTCCTGTGTTGGCAAGTGCAAGAAGTAAGGCTCGGTCAGCATCATAGAGTCTGACATGTTGGATACTTTGAGCCTTCAGAAGAGCAACAATCTCTGTTGGACCTGGCATGTCAGATATATCTGAACCAATGTTGACACCAATAAAAGCATCTGTTGAAAAAAAAGGAGCCTATGAATGAAGGACTTTCATTTTAACACGGGAGACTTAGTGGTATTGAGTTATTTACAAGAAAAATGAGGTATAAATCCTAAACCTCATTGTAAGGCAAATCAAGAAGATCAAATAAATGTACTGTATTTTCAGAAAAAAGAGGACATTAACAATCTAAAACAAATCTTCAGAAACAAAATAAGAGCACAATTGGAACATCAACCAGAGATGCAGAAGTAAAAATTATGTTTTAGCATTCTCTACCACCACATGCATACCCTTTTCTAGGTCCTAGATTTCTCTAGAAAAAGCTCATAGAACACATTGAGGATGTTTCATTTCATAATCAGTGACAACACCAGATGGTTGGTAGGGTTACCATGTGTCCCACAAATTAAATATGAAACATGACTTCCAAAGAAATGTATGTACTTCTTGAGAAACATATGGTTCAAGAAAAGGAGAATGAATAATGATTCACTTAACTGACAAGCTGGCTCTATAAATTTATTGTTTATAATATATACACCACCTGTCTTGTGAAAAGACATAGCCTGCTATAGTAATTAGCAGCAGTGCTACATCACCCACATCACTTTCTAACTACTATGATTAGTATATTAAAAAGAAAAACTACATATCTCATTGTATCTAGCATTATCCTTGCATATGTAAAGAAACTGTTTCCAGTTCGAACTCATGATCAAGAAGTCACTAAGACACAACTTTACAGCTATACCAGGACTCGAAATATTAGTATATTCCAGAGGTAAAAATATAAGTAGTGTTAGTTAAACACAGAAAACCAAATAAAGACAAGTTTTTGTATTTGTCTTCAAATGTCAAAATCACCCCACCGCCCACTGTCCCAGAGGCTTTTTCAGGTGATATAAGTGAAGATTCTTTGTTATTCTTCTGAGTAGCCATAATTGCCTATTCTAGAATGCAGATTTTCAAGCTAAATCTGATAATGCATTTATTTACAAACGGTAGATCGCAGGCTGGCTCATTTAATATTGTGGACCTCATTGTTTAACTCTCAGGACAGTTTCATTCATAGCTACGAACAAATTAGTGATATTCATCCATGGCTTTCTCAAATAAGGGTATTTTAGTCCATGAATTTGTCTACAAAAAAAATCAGTTAAGTGCAAAATGCAAAGCAACTGTGTGATGAGCTGGGACGCAACAACATTGTTCCCACCAAAGACGGGAAAGGACAGATCGTAGACTCGGTACAAAAAGTAAAAGAATTTCTCACAGAAAACCCTTTACTTTGAATAAGATTTTTATAAAAAATAGGCACTTACCAGTTACTTACCCAGTTACCCCCAGGCCCCAACCCCTCCTCTCAAATTTCAAAATAGTAAGGCAAATGCAATCGAATTAAGAAAACAAGCAAATAAAAAAAGAAAGTAGATTAAACCATGAGAGAGACGAATGCCAGTTTCAATGTGAAGCTATCCAAAAGCTAGGCTTAAATCTAGTGCAAGACAGAAATAAGTGATTATGGCAGGATGAATGAGAAATAAAAACAAAACCAAAGGCCAAAAAGAAGAAGAGAATGAAACCCGTAAGGCATTGGGGGGGACATGAACAACATAGGTAAATTAATCAGAATTCACAAACAAGTCAGTGGAAGCAAAACGAGGAAGATATAGATGGATGCAGAAACTTACCCCCAGATGCAGAAATAGAAAGTGGCAACAAGAAGAAAAGCAGCAGCACAGCCATGAAAGTAATGAATGTGTCCAGCAGTAACATAAAAGGAGCACTGCAAACACTGTAAATTTCAAAGAAAATCTACAACAGAAAACTGCAAGGAAGGGAAATGAAATGAAAGAAGGTAGAAAAATCGGAAATTTCCGAGTGAGTGCGAGGGAAAAGCAAATGAAATGAAAGTTTGCTCCTTTTGAGAGAGTGGAAGTATGTGAGGTGGAGGAGAGAGAAACAACAGAGAGAGTGAGAGAGAGAGAGGCATTCTTAATGTCTTTTGTTGCTCTGGCGAAGAAACAAAGAGTTAGGATTTGCGCCACCTCATCATGGGCGTCTAAGTGTCCAATCCAACGGCTAAACATGCACGTGCACTAAACTGCAAAAATTATTTAAATCTTTATCTTTCAAATTGAATTAAAAAGAAATAGCTTTTTTTTATTATTATTTCTCTCATTTTTTTCTCAATAGTCAAACAAAACAGTGGAACAGACATATAGAAGAATGAAAATGGATGAAAGTGTGTAAGGAATGAAAATAGATAGAAGAGGATGAAAAGTAGGGGTTTGACATAAATAAAAGAAAGTTGAAAAGAAATATAAAAAAAAAAAAACTTAAATTAAAGTGATTAGGTAAGTAATAAAAGAAAGAAAAAAAGTAAACAAGTATGAAATGTCAATTTTATCTCAACTTTGAAAAAAAATTACACAATGAAAAAACTTTTTCTAAATAAATTAACAGACATAACACATATAATTATGTCCTGTTGCGTGCTCAAATTGAGTTTCTTCTGAAAATTATATGGTCATAATCAATTATGTTTTCACCATAATTGATTATGTGTTTAATATTAAAAAAATAAGCCTTTAGCATTGCATGGAGAAGACACGCATGGTTTTACATAAAAAAATTTCATACATGATTTTTTTTTATGTGTATCCCATATCATTTCATGCTCTTAAAGCTCTGATTTCAGCATTCCAAACAACACAATGGCGTTCCAAACAACACAATTATACTATTTTTCGTTCATTTCACTAGCTGTACTACTTTTACCCCTGATCTTTCTCTGGTACTAAACACTATGTAAGGATGCATTTAGTTGAGATGAAATAGTGAGAAATTAAAAATAAATTAGTTTAAAAGATGAAAACAGAGTGTAAAGTATAAAAAAAAAACAATAGAATTGTTTGTTTGGGATTAAAGAAAATGACAAGTTTTTTAAAAATAAAAAAATGAGACGCAAAAATATTGTCATCTCTCAAGTGAGATGAAAGAAACAGAAATTGCAAACTTTCGAAAAATTTGTTCAGCATCATCCGCTGAGATACCAGCACACAACATATCACTATAATGGGTTATCCCCTCCCTCTATAATCAATGTTATATCATGTAATTAAAATAACTTTAAAAATAATAAATAATAATACTAGTTATAATAATAAGAAAAAAAATACTAAATAATACTAATAATATTGATGATAATAATAAATAAAAATAACAATAATAATAATATTAACAAAAAAATATGATAATATATTTTTATTTAATATCTAAGAACTACTTTTTATCCAATTTCTAAGAAACATAAGACAAAATATCAAGATAAAAGATAAAAGAAAATGATGGTCACATTTAATACTATCATAAATTCTAATTTTATCCAAAAGGACCTTTAAATTAAAATATTGTAAGTGATGATCACATTTAATATTAATACTTATAATAGTAAATAAAGTTAATAATAAATTAAGAATATAAAAGAAATTTAATTTTGAGTAATTTTTAAAATTAGTAAATATTTTTCATAATTAGAATTAAAGAAAAATATAATTTATTTTTTATATATAATATTAGAGATAATATCACATGATAATGACCATAACTACATTGATGGTGATAATGTTAACGGTGGTAGAATAGAAACATTGATTGTAGAAAGAGGTAAATCTAATATGAAAACTTTAAATGAATTGTGATGTTGTAAATAGTTTATTATCATAAAAAGATTAAGATATTTGCTCTTTGTACTCTAAAGTGTAAATTACATTTTAGCTGTTATGGAATAAATATTTGACTACTTTTGAATCTTCCATTAGTGTCTTATTCAAGAGGACTATAATCCTTTGCAATTTTTTTTTTTGGTAAATAATCATTTTCTTCTCTGAATATGTAAAGCACTGACAAATCTTTTACCAAAAGATGAAAATTCAAATTTTTATCCCTGAAAATGAAAAAGTGTGACAAATTTATCCCTCCGTTAACATCCGTATGTTACCATTAATAATAGGGATGAATTTGTCAGTTCTTTATCCAAAATATAATTTAATCTTCATATTCTCTCTTTTTTAATTATTGTAAGCATAACATTATAATAAACACTTAAAAATTAAGAAAACAAACATAAGTTAATAAAAATATAATAATAAGCATAATATTGATTAATAAACATAATTTGTTTGTTACTCTAAAATTTATATTATAACAACATTAGGTAATGACAAAACCAAGTTAGGTCTCATTTTTATATAAGAATTAATTTAATGACAGTACATTTTTGTTTGGGTCTCATATTTTGGGTAAGGTATTGTCATATTAAAAAAATTTAAGCAAAAATATGAAATAATACTTTACCAAAAATATGAGGCTTAAACAAATTAAAATGCACATTCATTAAATTAATCCTTAAAAAAATGAGATTCAACTTGATTTTGTAATTATATAATGTTACAATAGAAATTTTAGAGTAATATACAAATTATGTTTATTAATCAATATTATACTTATTATTATGTTTGTTTTAGCTTATGCATATTTTTCTAATTTTTAAGTGTTTATTATAATTTTATATTTGTAATAATTAGAAATGGGAGAATATGAAAATTAAATTATATTTTGAATAGAGCGCTGACAAATTCGTCTCTGAATATGTAGAGCACTGATAAATTTGTCCCTGAATATTAACGTAACGCACAGAAGTTAACAAAGGGATAAATTTGTCACACTTTCTTAACTTTGAGGAATAAAAATTTAAATTTTCATCTTTTAATGAACAAATGGATAAATTTGTCACACTTTTTTAACCTTTAGGAATAAAATTTTGAATTTTCATCTTTTTTGGACGAATCGGGACTGCACATTCAAAAAATGACTATTTTTTTTTTATCAAGTGGATCGAGTTACTTTTGTTCCTTGGGCCCATAAATGTATAGTTGTAGATCTAGGACCTCAGTTGCGTATCGCAAAGAAAATTGCATTCCGTAACACCATCGGAACCAAACTTTCCAGGTATAGAGTGTTTTTTTATGGTATTCGGCACGTTTTCTTCCTGTTTAATTTTTTTTTATAAACTCACTGAAAATGATGCTATGGATTCAGCACAGAGTATTACCCATTTATGCTTCATTGCTTGCTTACTTTTGTTCATGACATACTTGCATATTTCTATGCTTCATATTTTTTATATGTTGCTCAATTTTTTTCATTCTTATCCTATATAAACTTTCTTTACTCACTTATCATTTCAATATTAATTTATCAGATCAGAAACTTCTGTATAATCACTTAAAATATCAAAACTGAGAGTAATCTCTATTTTCATATACATGTAAGTTAGAACTTGTAAGGTCGCGGATGAAAACAGAAAGGAAGATGGTATTTACACACAAAAAAAGTGTACAATTTTTTGTACAAAAAAGGAAGAGATAAAAGAGAAATGTGAGATAGAAAGGGAAAGAAAATAATTATGAGGTCCATGAGTTGACCCGTGTCTATTATAAATAGTCGTTTCTCGAATTGTATTCTTATATATCAGCAATATCTCATTTCATATTAGAATTAGTATAACTAGGGATTTTTTTTTTCTATTACAAATTTAGCAATTTCCTTTGATATCTAGAAAAATGAGTAATATCATCATATATAAAGTATAATTTGCTTAAATCAAGTAGCATGCATATTTAAGTGTAAATTTGACAAAGGTTGCTAAAAAAATTTGGTGTAGATGTTTTTCCTCTCAACTCAACTGTTGAATAATGTCACAGACCCTTCCGTTACTATTGAATGTATTTGGAGAAAACTCCCAGCCATCAATTGTTAATTGAAGCACAGATTCAGATATCTCATTGACTTCCTGTTAGTTCTGATAATTTATTTCACAATGCCATACGCTGTGTTTATCTTCTGCTTGATGCTACTATACCTTCGGTTTAATTGTTAATGTCACTTGGTGCTCAGCCATCATGTGATCCATTATGAAGGACAGGGAGGTCCTCTGCAGGCAAGCCATGGTTACAGAATTCTCTAAATAAGCCTCTATGCCGTGTACTAAATTAATCATATCACATACTGAGTTCTTTAATAAGGAGAATTTTGGTTGTATCTTAATTATATCTTTAATCTCAAGGTCACTAATTATATTGATATTGATTTGTTATAACTATAGCCTTCTTAATTATTTAATTAGGACAACAATTTATATCTTTCTAATTACTATAATCAGGACAATGACATTGCTTTCCTAGTTATTGTAATTAGAACAATTTATATCTCAAGATGCATCTTTTTCATGCATGATGATGATATTTTGAATTTTCTAATACAATAAACAAAATTGATGACATAAGGAGGTGGGTTGTACAATGGCAAGTGGGTCCAAGAATCTTTAGACACAAAAAATAATTGAAGGAGTGATGCAACAATGGACCATAAAAAAAAAAAGGTAATGCCACACAAAAATAATTAATTACTTTATTTTTCCCATATATATCAATAGTCCACGGGGAGTGACTCGTCTAGCTTTTAAAACCATCTTTATAAATATGGGATTCTTACTCGCTTGGGCCCTTGGGAAGGTTAAAAGAATTATTCCTTCTAAAAGCATCCTAGATGGTATTTTGGAAAAGAATAGGGTTAATGATGTGGAAAAAAATTGTCTTTATATTTTTTAAAATACCTAAATTTTAATCCCTGAAATTAATACTTTTTTCCTTATACAAGGACCGTTCTGAAGTTACTTGTGCAGTAATATCTGTTGATCTAGTGGGGTTATCAATTGCTACCAATATTCGTCATGAATCATAATGGAGCGGAGGGACGTCTCATCCGCTTAACCCTTCTGTCTTTGCTTGTATAGAAAGCCATCCCTCCAAGACCTATTTTACAAGTTTATATATACAACATATGAAAATGAGAATCAATGTTATAGAATTTGTTCAACAATTACTCGATCGTTGATAACTTATTGAGTATAAGACTGTTTTTTTCTGTTACGAACAATAATGTGTTTAAGGTTTTATTTAAGTTTAATTTTTTTTAAGATCATAAATTTAATTCTTCTATATTAAGAAAAAAAATATTGAGAAAAATGTATTACCTGAATGGATCTATTGGTTCATTTGTTAGTAATTTTTAAAACTGGTGGGTCTAAAATGAAAAAAAAAATGTATGGTATAATATAAATTTAAAAATAATTTTGTAAAAGATCAAGAATGTGTGAGCAGAAAAATATTGTCTAGAGGTCTTTGAAAATTACAATAAAATGTGACAAGCGAAAAATGAATTCAACGCAAAAATCTTATCTAGTTCTATGGAGGGTTGGCAGAAATGCACGTTATGACCATTCAATTCACTATTTGCTGAAAATGTGATTATCTAAGCTTGGATTGGACAAGTACATTTTTATTTATTTCTTTGGTAGAAAAACAGCAAACTTCTTCACGTGAGAATAATTAGTCAGTACACACAATTTAGATAAGAACCACACAATTTTTTATATGACAACCACACTTATAGCCTATAGGCACCTTCACGTTTCTGTTTCCGTGAGAACGTTATGATACCTATGATTTCAGACACCCAAGCTTGATACGTCATTCTATAATTATTTATGTAACATCATTAAGGATGGAGATAAGTCAGACTATAATCTAATCTACATTAAGTTATGACCTTTTAAAAGTTTATTAAATTAAAAAAAATATTGTTTAAGTATTTTTAAAAAAACATGACAAACTAATTTGTTCAATAAATATAAATAATATACTATTATTATATTTATTATATTTTAATTATAATATATTGATATTATGTAATTATTGATCTATTAAGGGCTTAAACCATCAACTAGTATAAAAACTTAAGCTTAATAAGTTATTTAAAAACAAGTTTATTGACCTATTTAAATGTACCATATCTACCTTCTTTTCCTGGTCCTTAAAAAGAACATTTTTCACAAAAGCAAAGTAGAAATACGAACTACTAAATAAACATAAATATCTAAACTAGGCTTTTACTCCACAAATTTAAACAAATCATCATGAGTTACATTACATGGTGGTTCAATGTTACAGTGTAGGAAGCTAAAATTCAACCAACCTTTCAAATAACAAGGTAAAAGCCCTACACCACAAAAATAATTATGGTAATGGCCTATCTATGTGCTGAACCTGAGAATGTCAGCATAAGTTGTGATCAACGAAAATAAAAGCATCTGCTTACAACATTTTTAAGGTTACAACAATATTTTTCTCCGAAATAGTTTGTTTCCTAAAGGTGCGGGCGGGCTACTATCCTTGCTTGGCCAAAACAGTGTTTGTGGCAGAAAAGTTAGCACCAGCGTATTCTGCAGTGTCACACTCTTCAGACTTCTTGTTGAGGTTGTATGGTGCTGCACTCATCACCCTGCAACCACACACAACGACCTCATAAATAATTTCATGCAATATTGGTTATACTAGCTGCCAGATTAAGCAAGGAGAAGATGTACTAGACTAAACTAAATATCTTAAACCCAAAGCAGAAGCAATATGTTATATTATCCTGAGCCCCTCCCAACAACGTCTTAAATTATATGAGTCTATAAACACAAGAAAGCTATGTTTCCAAGTTTCAGCAAGTACGGGATGGAATTGAAAAGGATGTGATGAGATGAGATGAAATGAAAGAGTTGTCTTTCCCCTTGATTGGATTGATTAAGACGGGGAAATAAATGTCATGGTAAAAGTTTCAAGTGTAAAATTTCAATATATAAACTTTCTCTAAGAAACAAAATCAATAATGTAAAATAGTAAGTGAAAAGGTCTCTGAAATGCTGGTCTTTAATGGAGCCAAATAGCGTCATGTAATTCATGTAGCCTACCTCATCTAGTGAGATAAAGATTTGTTGTTGTTGTTAGTGGCAAGTTTAAAAGTTATTATCCTCATCGCCCGCTCCATTTAAAGGGGTGCAAAAGGAAAGAGTTGGTGGACAGGTGGAGGATTGATTGGCTTTACTTTCCAATCCCATTCATATATTTTTCTGTTGCCATCAAATGGATGATAACTACGCCTTCCTTTTTTGGAGAAATATAAATTGTGTCAGATTCAGTACACCCACCCAGAAAAAATAATGCACCCAAACTAACCTTTCTTTGCGTTTTTCTAAAAATCGAGTCAAGGATGCTTTCCGGGCCTGAGGTACAGCTGCATAACAGATGGATTGAAAGAATCATCAAACTGAAGCATTTGTAATGATCAAACACATAGATAAACTCTAGAATGCAGATGGATTCGTCCCTCATTAGTGTACAAGTTGTGGACAAATACCCTAAGCAAGAGATCAATACACAGAAATGATGTAGAACTAAAGAACCATCAAACTGCAAAGAGTGTGAGAAATGATGTCACCAACATACCTGATGTCAACATAGAGGTTGCACTGACAACCTTTGGAGGCTCCACATTGCAAACAGGAGTGTTGGGAACTCCAGTTGTTTTAGCAGCCAGAAATTCATCAGTGCTAGTTGAGCCACTCCCTGACTGTACACCAGTATGTGAAGAAACGGATAAAGGACTTGAAAGACCAGAGCCAGGTGATGTATTTGCAGGTTGACTCACAGGCACACCAGCACAAGCAGCCAACTTCGAGACAGGCACCTGAACTTTTGGCTGTGCCATGTTAGAAGCTGCAGATAAGCTATTGCCAGCCAACAACATGATAGCTTGTGCCTGTTAAAAGATGGCCACATTTAAAAGCTTAACCACGAGCAAGGCATGATCATCAGGGAGTACAAGATGTATGCTCCCCTTTTCACTTTGAATTTATATTTTATTATGGATTGGAGAGGAAGGAATGTGATGAACAAAGAAATATACCTTCTCAGCGGAGATATCATCAAAGATATTGACAGTACCAGCATAGAAGATGGTAAGTTGAGCAGAAGGCGCAGATGGTTTCACACTGTTACTTCAAAATAACATAAATTAAAGAACAAGTTTGTACACTGCACACACAACGGTTAAAGCGTAAAATTAAAATTACCATGATTCGGTCATTCCAGCAACAGCACCAGCAGAGGAAAGAACTGAATGAGTTGTGGTAACAGGTATTCCCCCAAGTAACGGCCTTTGACCAGCAGTTGCAAAATGATTCTTCAGGAATGGATTCCCCAAGGGAACTGAAATTGCTTGATTGGGAACTGAAAACATCTTCACATCATGAGGACGATTCACATCATGTTGTACAGGATATGGAGTCAGCGAAAAATGAAGGTCACCTTGCCCATCATGATTGAAAGACTTCTAAATAGTAGTAATAACAGACAATCAATGGAAGGAAGGCCAAAAAAGACACCAGCTGATACTCATAGAAGGTAATATCTTGTGGATCAAGTCAATATATGAAAGGGATGTAGGAGTTTAGATATTGAAACAACAAGCATGAGATGTTGCACAACAATCACATGTTAGGTTCTGATTCAAAAGGGAAGTTCATACGTCATACACCAGGACTTAGGACAACCATAAGTAAAAGCAGAGTTTTTATAATTTTTAACATAAAAGGGGAATAAGAAAGAAAGAAAAAGAAGCTGGTCTTAATTTTTCATAGTTGACTTAAAAAAATAAAACAATCAGAATGCCCAAAAAACAAATTATACTCATTTTACTTTAATTCAAGACATAAACAACACTGCATGTTGAGCTAACTTTTCAATTTTGAACAAATACAAAGAGGAACTGACAGAAAGGGTAGTATCTAACCTGGGTTTCACCAGCAGAGCGTTTCTGACTAGAGTCAAATGCTTCTTGACTTAAGATAGACATAAACCCAGAAGATGATAAGGGATCGGACACTATCTTCTTAGTCTTATCATCTTGAGAAGCCTTGAAAGACATCAAATGTGGAAGGGCAGATACTTTGTTCGAGAATGGCCACTGTGCAATCCGACCCTTTGTGAAGCCTATACATAGCCACAAAAATCACCATCAACATAAGCTATTACCCAATAGACTTTAAGGGATAAAGGAGATATTAACAAAAGTTCCACAATTAGCACCTAATAACCTATGTGAAAATCTATCTACGTGTCTGTGTTTAGAAGCACACCCAAATCAACAAAACTGGTAAGACACTTGACAACGATTTCTTTCCCCAAAATGAAATTTTCACACACACTAATACACTACTATAAATATCTAAACAAAAGACACAGCTTAATTATTTCCTCTAATAAAATCTAATAACTCATGAATCCCTAATAAATAGGTGGTGCAAAATTTACACAATAAGCAACGTTTCTGTACCACCCAGAGAAAAACTTAAAAAGTTAAAAGAAAGAGCAAAGAAAAACTATTTAAAAGAAGGAAAAAAAGCACCACGTTAACCAAGCAAATCTATGAGCATGGTAAAAATAAATAAATTTTCTAGCATAAATCAACCAAACTGCAATCTAAAGAGGCAAAATTGAACCAAGAAATTAAAAAGAAAAAAAGAAACCCAGACGTAATTGACAAGGAGTGAAATTTTGCAAGAGGGCATTTAAATATAGGAATTTAAAAACAAAAACACAAAAGTTGAAACATGCCAGAGTCTTTGCAGCCATCATCGTTCATCTCCTCCTTCACCACAGCTAGTGGTTCTTTCAAGTTGAGACCCATGAAATCTCTCTCCATTTCAGAGAACCCAGTGAAAAATTGAAAATTCTCTCTTCCTTTGAAAACAAAAGGGAAGAAGCAACCCCTGGTTCCTTAGTCACAACAACAATAACAATTAGCAGAGAGACAGAGAAGGAAAGAAGACCAAAGGAAAAGGTTCCAACTGCATCAGGAAAAGGCAAGTCCAATGGGGTCGTGTTTCCCACGTGTTTCGTGAGATCTTGACCGTTAAATCTTATTTTATAACAAAAAAAAGGGATAAATATTTATTTTGATTTCCGAAAATATGAGATAGTCACAAATTGGTGATTGGTGATGCTAAATAGAAAATTTTCAATTTAATTTTTGAAATCTAAATAAGCAAAAAATGTAATAGATTGATTATGTCATAATAAATTAATCTCTAAATTTTATTATATAATATCAAATTGATAAATAAAATATAATTTATTATCAAATTAATATTTAAATATTATAATTTTACAAATTTAATTATAGAATTAATCTGTTACATTTTGTATAGTCCAAAAATTAAATATGATTTTTTAATAAGTATTAATTTATCAATGTCTATTTTTTAAACCAAAACGAGGATGTATCCTATTTTGAGCTATCAAAGGTGGTTGGTTTACCGGTAAACCGGTCGCCTGACGGGATGATCCGGTAAAGAAGCACGTGCGCGATCATTCACAAGAACCTATGAGTCTATGTAAGTGACGCTGCCACCTGGTGAAATAGCGCACGTGTGTACGACACGCGGCGACTCTAGCTCGTGACATGACACTGTAGAGAAGCATAAATTGGTTTGGTTTCTATTCTGATTTGGATTGCTTCTTGCAATTTACTCAACGTTTTAATTTTAGTTTTAAGTTACAGAGACAATCATGTAAATTTGATAACGAAGGAAAAACGATGTGATATACTATCGGAGTATAGTATCGTCCAAATCTGGTAATGACTTAACTTAATGTTGTTACTTGCCATCATATTCACAAACTAAATTAATGTTTCAAGAGTTAACAATGATCGAAGTCAACGATTATGGAGAATGAAGCTCATTTAATGCACTCATTCACTTTTTGTCCACTTATTTTTTTTATTATCCTCTCGTTCAGTAGTGAAAGACTAATTTCGTAAAAATTTGTTTGATTTATTAAAAATAAATATTAATTAGTCACCTTAGAGTATAGTTGTAAAAATTAAAAATAATAAATTTTTTTGTGTGATTTCTAATACAACTCTATCATTAAAAAAATGATTTCTATATCTTTAACTAACTAGTGTTTTAAAGATATTAGTTTGTAAGAACCTAAAAAAGTAGTAATAAACTTAATAGAACAAAAATAATCGTTCGTTCCTTAATTTTGGAGACAGACATGAAATAATGCAAAAAAGAAATGAAGGATAAAGTCATAAAACATAATCTTAATGTTTATTACTCTAACTAGTTGACAATTTTCTGTACAACATTATAAAGACAAAAATATTGGATTTATCCTTTTAATCATTTTAATTCTCTTTAAATCTACATTTCAATAATTAATTAACCGTATTGAGTATAACAAAAAAAAGACTAACGTAGTAGTGAACCAAAATTTGTTTTTTATTGGGAGTGATATCCACATTTCAAACAAGGTTACTCTGGAAAGAAAATACCTAAGCGAGGATTACCAAAAAAAAAATTACTACAACTAATATTATATTCATTATTTTTGCCATCAAATTTTGTTGTTATTGCTCTAATAATTATGAAAATGTTATACTGTATATTTTTATATTATTTCGTATCTTTCAATATTTGTACGAAATGTTAAAAATATAAAAAAATTTAAAAATAATCAATAATATTAAAGTTTGATATAGTTATATTATTAGTGAAAAAACAAATATTTTTAAACTAAACAAGTTTCTAAATAATGATTTATTTAATGAAGAATTGATCTTCACTCTTTTAATTATCAAGATATTGTTGATACCTAAAACTAAAATATGAATTGATGAAACAATAGAAGAAAAAAGTATCTAAAGCATAAATCAAAGTATAAGCAAAGTAAAATTATAAGAATAGGTTTGTGACATATTTTATTTACAATGTGTTAATGTTAAAAGCGTGACAATGAAAAGAGCTTTAGTTAATTATTATTTTAACCTGGATATGAATTTTACAACTATATATTTTTATTGGAAAGGAGAAATTGCACACATGCCTATCAGTCGCGTATATATCAATTATACTATATAGCCTATTCATAACGCTTGTGCCCATGCATTGCTTCGGATCCAAGAAACACGTAATCATGACTAAGTTTAACTATTACTCCTTCACAATATTTGATAATGACTCAAATATTAAAATCAACGTGTTGCATTATATTTAATAATATTATCTTATATTTTTCTGGTATACCTTTGCATATAATGTCCACCTTATGAGCACATGTTGCACAGCTTAATTACTAACCTAATAAAGTCATTTATAAATTAAAAACAAAATTTTAAGATTATATTTTTCCTTTGCCCGTTTGGAGCTAAATGGCCCTCTTCTTTTTGCAAACGTAGCTTGTGTACATTAATATGGTGTGTTCTGATAATATGTAAGCCCATTATAAATTATAACCTATAGGCCTAGGGACAGATATTCAGTACTACAATTTTTTCTTAACTCCGCCATGTGAGTTTAGTTTAAAGAGAATGTGAAAATTTATATTTTATGTATTAGCTCAAATAAATTATATATAAAGTTAATAATCAGTGAAGAGGTTAAGATAATGAATTAAAAATTGTGTTTTCATTTCCCAAAAAACGTGAGCATAATTATAAGACTAAAATATAATTTTAATTCTCTATTTTATTCTATCTGTATTTATAATCCTATAAAAAATGAAAATATTTGGTTTCCTATTTTTGAAAATATTTTTTTTGGTCCAACCGTAAAATTCAAACCATTAACAGTTAATAAGAAAAGCGTTGAGCGCTAAATTACTAACTGACACTATAATATGATATTTTTCAATTATTAATTTGATTAATAGAACTTTTGAATTTAATAGAAATTTACTTAAAAACTATTAGTTATTAAAAAATCTCTTTAAATCACCTATAAATTTAATTAAATTTTTTAATATTATAGTCACATAGTAATTTAACCATCAACATTTTCTTATTAATGATTAACATTTGTGAAATTGACAATTGAATCAAAATGATTGATTTTGAAAAATAAGAGGTCAAATGTTATTATTTTATTTTTATAGAAGAATCAAAATTGAGAATTGAATTAAATTGTACAAATAAAATTATATTTTAACTTAATTATAAATATGTTTTGTGTTCAGAAAAAAATTGTTTTAGGTTGTTGTGTGTCCTTAACACACGAAAATTTATACGAAAATCATTACGAATGTTTCATAATTAATATGAATGAAAAAACAAAAATAACCAACTATAACAATTTTTTATATTAAAATTTTAGGATAAAAAAGGTATCTTGGTTTGAAATAAGAATCTTTAAATTTATAAATAAATAAATAAAATTATAAAAGATATATATTTATTTTAATTCGAATAAATAGATAAAATTTTAAATTTATATCTTATTACGTGCAATATTTTAAAGATAAATTTATTAATCTTTTATAAATGATTGCACAGATATATTGATGCCGTATGACATTTTTCATGTAATAATATAAGCAAGGGTGACAATGACAATGACATACGAAGAAAACCATGTGCGCAAGGCCATCGGTCCCACATTGTTTTTAATAAATAAACAAGACAATGTAGTTTTTAAAGATTGTTTATTGAAAATGTTCAACTACACTTAAAAAATGATGGTAAAACAAAGAACATTATACTATTATAGTAATACATAAAATATAAACAACAAAAAATGAGACACATATACACACTTAAAACTAAATAACTCAGCGATTTTCCTCTCCTGATATAAAGAAACTTCAAAAATAATTGTGGATTTTTCTTTCTTTTGTTTTCAGATCAGCATATATCCAACATCAACTAAAACTAGTTCAACGCAAAAATAACCCACAACAAATATGAGTAAAGCAATACAATGCAATATAACTTGTAAAAAAATTGAAGATTTGAGTAGAGTAGTCCTACTAATGTAACTCTAGTGGTTAGGGTACATGGGCAATAAGAAGTAGGAAAAGATAGAGAAGTGGTGAGGAAGGAAAAATCATGTAAAAGAGAGAAGAACCTCTCACTAAAAAAAGAAAATTCACTTAAAATGGATAAGAAGTTATCCCATAAACATAGAAAATCATCTTGTGAAGAGAGTTATGTTGTTGCTCAGTAAGGTAGGCAAGTCAATTTAGTTTGTTTTGAGACTAATCACCATTAAATAAATTAAGTTATATTACATCATGATCAAATGAACAGGGTCATGAAATTATTTCCTATTTTATGTGTAGGTTAACTCATTTAATAAAAAAGAATTAAAATAATAGAAAACATCAAAAAATAAGGATAGATAATTTATATATACATAACCTGCATTGATTCATTATTCCGGTTATCTAACGTATTTAAATTACAATTTGAATTTATTAAAATTGATTTAGTAGTAAACATTTGAATAATTTGTATGAAGTCTTGAGTTTAAATTCTATTGTTATTATTATTATTATTATTATAAAAGACTAAAATTTAAATAGATTGAACAAAAAAACTTACTTTTATAATATTTAAAGTTTTTCTTGTTCTAACTTTCACGGATCTCAAATTATATGGATTAGTCCATAAATTTATATGTATATATATCCAGTTCTAATTTTTATCATTCAAAAGTTGACAAGTGCCTTAATGTGATTTTTTAACCAAAAAGAGAAATTATTGAGAAAAGATGGTTATTGATATCTCAACTATGTTCACACTCCAATAACCAACATCCTTAGAAGTATATTCAACCAAAAGATAGAAAACGAGAGAACAACATCGGGGGACATAAATCTATAATTAGGTAAGACATATTTGTGCCTTACAAAAGGGAGTTGTATGAACCCGGAACAAGTGTTCCAACAAAAACAAAAAAACCCAGTTAGATTACCACATGATATGATAGGCTAAAGTGTCAGCACAAGTATTTTTCTCACGGTATATGTGACCAATAAAGAACCAACATAGAATCACACTCAATCCACTGTCTTCGCCATCCCCTGTCATTGGCAATTTCGATTGCAGAGATGAATCCCATAACTTCTGCAAAAAAAAATACTTTGGTTGAGCCGTCGGTGTTACATTTAATCCAGCCCCTCAGAGGAGGAGGGTACCAGTTAACTCTTGGGGGTGACAGTCCACATCAAAAGCCTTCAGGACCAGGAGCTCATTCACCGAATCGTTCATGGAATTTTTGGAATGTTACCTGAGAGTTTGATGTTTGCAGCGATCAAGGAGCAATCTCAATGAACCATTGTCCTTTTGTGCTCAAATAAACTCACCATTCCAATTTAATCCTACATGTGTCCTGATTTGATTTGTTGAATCATTTAGTCATACTTATCAATTTGTATTAATTAAAAATTTTGTAAATCACAGTTGACTTAGTGGAAGAGAATTAGAATAGATGTACCAAGAATTAGATTCGATCTTTATTGAATGTCATTATAAAAAAATGTAATTAGAAGTGTTGTTATATACATAGTATTATGTTCATTTCGCGTTACAAAACAGCAAAATAGAGAATATACATAACACACAAAAATAATGAGAAAAGAAAACAAAATATTTCATATATGAATATATAAGATATGTTGGATGGTTCAGAAATAAAAAAGAAAAATCGTGAGTTTTATTTTCTTTATTGAAATTCTAACAAAAACTTACATTTTATGATTAAAAAAATCATGTATTATCTTCGTAAAATTGAGTTGTATGATTTTTTTGAGTGGATCACGGTCATATATAGCAACTTACTTGTACTACAGTAGTCACGGTCATTGGTATGAATTGGATCACTTTCTGTTTTTAACCGTATACAGTCAAATTATTTACCTATTGACTTTAAATTGGCCATTGCA
This sequence comes from Glycine tomentella, assembly GCA_007407185.1. Lineage (NCBI taxonomy): Eukaryota > Viridiplantae > Streptophyta > Magnoliopsida > Fabales > Fabaceae > Glycine > Glycine tomentella. Next base: position 87,817 of record PYAF01003419.1, on the reverse strand, counting down.
GCTGGTTATATACTTATATGTATATATATAATCCATATATAAGTGATCTTTGCCACTGTCATTAATAATTAAAGGTATGTATTTATGATCGGCGATAGTTAATATTCGAAAAGTCAATCAAATGTGACAATTAATCATTCTATTTATTAATTAATAAAACTTTGGATACGTTGTTATTAAGAATATTGTTTCTACACTTGAAACAAATGCTAGTATCTAAGAAAAAAGATACTTGGACCTGTGCTGCAGGGAGTAGTTGTCAGAAGAATTTAGTTAAAATGCATGCATCTTCAATTGATAATGTAAAGTGTTGTAGTGATTTGGATGAGGGGCTGCGGTAGGCACGAAAGCAAGAAAACATTAGCCTTGTTAGTTGTATTGTACTTTTGTTCTTGGGAGTACAAAGTTGCACGTGCGTGAATTCTGTTTTGTTCTTTGTTTTCCGTTAAGGCCGTATTTCTTACCCTAATCAATCATATCTTTTATTTATACCCAGTTTGTTTTTTAATGGATCCCGTAGAGGCTCAATATATGTTAAGAGCATGATTCCCTAATATCAAAATGGTGTTAAAAAAATACAAAGGGAATCGCCCACACACTTAAAAGACCTTGGATGGAATATACCATAAATTGTAGTTTTATTTCATATCTTCGTTCATGAAACTGTCTCAAAAGTATTTTACTATTCAAATATAATTACAAGAATTATATATAACTCACCCAAGTTATATCACTCTACAAACATGAGAACCTCAACGAGAGTTAAAAAAAAAAATGTTAATAAACTCTCATTACAAACACTCCTACACAAATGATAATAGAATGACTCTCTTACTTTGGTAATTAAGGATGATCCGTACGTCTTCTTCACACAACCCCTTCATATAGTAAAGATTTTATGACTCCACTTATGAATGAGACTTAGTCGACCTTAATTGTCTCATTTCTCCACCTATTCAATTCCTCCCAAATTTCCAAATCAGCAAAAAAAGAGAGGTTAAAAGTGTATTAATTATTATAAAAACTAAAATTAAATCTTGAGATATTTTGAGGTATTGAAATCATACTTTACCCTGGATATAATAATATGTGTGATAATTTTAAATTCATAAAGAAAACGCATAATTATATGAATTTCAAGTAAAATATAAAAATTATCAATTCAACTCATTTTTTTATAGAACTAAATTCACTAATCGTCCAAACCCAAAAAAATTCTAATATTCAATAACATTGGTACGTACAACCAGTGGCGGATCCAGAAAAATAATCAAGGGGGGGCACTAATAGCAAACTCAGGAAAATTTATCTATGTCCACATATTTAGTGTTGGGGGTTCGAGGACAATGCTCCCGAATTTTTTTTTGTAAAGAAAATTTAAAGAAACAAACAATTATAAACCATAATCTAAAGGAACAAACAAATAGTCAGACCAAATTATTGTTC
>PYAF01003419.1:61801-86271 GCA_007407185.1 Glycine tomentella | reverse complement strand
ATTGTCTTGGAGAGGAAGCGGAATGTGAAGGTGAAAACAAAATGAGAGAAGAAAAGGGAAATTAAAAACTACTCTCAAATTTTAAGACCTAGGATATTTTGGAAAAAATAATAAAAATGAAGGATATATAGGTAATTTTATGGACAAATTCAAGGGGGGGCACTTGCCCCCCTTCTCTACTACTTCGGTCCGCCCATGCGTACAACACCATGCTATAACAGCTAGCAAGGGAAGGTTTGTCTGCTGGACTTTTTTAATTTAGTCCTACTATTATAGATAGAACTGGACATGTAGATCACATGCATTCATTTTGATCATTCTTTAGTGGTACACTAATAAAGGTCACTTACTCCAATCATATGCTTTGGTCTTCATAACTTTTCCGTAAAGACCTTATCACTAAACCTAGCTAAAAGATTGTTTATTACGCATTGCTCCTTCCTGAAAATATATAATTTGGGAAAGAGTGACCCACCATCCACGTGAACGTTTCCAAAAAACTACAAATTAGTACCGGATGCATGTATGGGTTTTCATTTGTTTGTCTGCGGATGCAAAAAAGAAGAAATAAGGGATCCAACAAAGCAAAAGCAGAGGTTCTATAGGACTGTCTCATTTGAAAGTTAGTGGCTTAATGCCTATGCCAATTATTGATGCAGAGAATCCAAAAGAGAAGATGAACAGAGAAAAAAGTGAAGTGTGTGCTTTAATTTAGTTGGACATGGGTAAGTGGGTCAGAACTCGGAATTAATTGAGTCCACGGACTTTGAATATATTGTTAGGAAATTGCTTATTGTTAACTATATGTACTTACATTCAGGCAATACTTGCTTCATTAATAATATGTGTGAACGTAGGTGTTTGGAAGGAAAAAAGAGAAAGGGAGAGCAATAATTTTTCGTTTGGTCTCTTTTTCTTTTTTTTTTAATCATCTAAGGGTCAAAAGCACAAAAAAAACACTTCATTAGTTCATTTGATCTTTCTCTGGATACTCTCATGAGTGACATTAATCGCAGTTCAAGTTACTCAATTACTCATTTCTCCTAGCCTATGTTTTCATTAGAGTTTGAGTTAAATTAAATCTAAACTCAATAAAATGATATTAGAGTTTATTGAAAAAAAATCAAATTTCACATTAATTAAGCTTAAACTCACATTCTAAGATAATACTAATAAGAGAAGGAGTTGGAGATCTCACATCTACTAGTTATAATATTTGAGCCGGGTATATAAACTGAATATTTTTTTAAACTCGACTTTGACAAATTTGATGATTTGTTGGTCATGAGTTTGAATTTGAAAATAATATGTTTTACATATGTAAAAATAAAACTACTTGCAATCGAATAGTAAGTAATTTTTTTTAAAAAATCATATAAGCTGAAGATTAACACTCCCGGGTCAATCATAATACTCACCTTTTTTTTATACAAACATAATACTCACTTTACATTCACTGAACATAATTGACAACGAATTTTCCAAAATATATGATGCACTAATTTATTAAATTGTTATAATAAAGTATTTTTGTGTTTTCGTTTTCAAACTTAGTATTTATCCATTTAATATCACTCATTTTTCTGTGTGTAACTCTCTCATCGGAAGTTTTTAATACTAAAAAAGATACACGCGTCATTTAAATGCGCGGTGCATCACAAGGGTGCAAAAGCTAATTTAGTAAATAAAATGAGGGTGTTTTTTTTCCTGCACTTTTCGTATTGCTCCCGGAATGTTCCGCAAGTGCAGGAAGCAATTGCCATAAAAGGATTGCTAAAGCCTAAAAGTCCAAACAAATTAGTACAGGTTTTGATTCATGCAAACAAGGGTTGGTGAAAAAAAAAAAACTGAGTTACTTAGTAACATATGTTGTTTTACTTTCGAAATGAATTTTGCAATTAATAAAATTTGATATGATTTTAACAAAAGAAGTTATTTAAAATTTTCTAGTGCTAAAGTGGTTCTAATTTATAAACTTTAAAAATTAACTTTTAAAAATATTTCTATTTTATCATTTAAACAAAACCAATTCATCTAAACTCATTTAAAATATCATTATCTAATTTTTAACATTAATTATTTCGCTGTAAAAAACATTAATTATTTCAAAATCCTTTTACCTTCAATCTACTAAAGTCTAAAACAAATAAACTGTTAAATGTCGAGAAAATATTGAGAGCAATAAATTAATACACATTTGTAGTAACTTACTCTGTGTTGAAACCATTTATAATCAAACGTCCCTTAAACGCTTGAAAGGGGTTTACTAAAATCAAATCAGAGTAATGTTCTCGGGCCACTTTTGTTTTTTTGTTTTTTTTTTTTTATAAAAAAATATCATGGGTTTGCCACAAGGGAAAGAAATAGTAGATTTTAACTTGAGCACCCTGATTGGTGCTGATTGTAACTGACTAGGCTCAACTCATTAATGAAAAAGTTGAGCTTGAGCCAAGCTTGTTCTGCCTCAAGTGGTTTTAGCACTGACATTGACTTGCCTGAGAATTGAGATCAGTTACTGAAGTAACATAGATAGTTATCAGAAGATTCAGAACAGTTGAGAACATAGAGATCAACGCACAATCACTAATAGAGATTAATCAACCTTAAAACACAAGGCAACTCTTGTATTTTCCACCACTTAGACACAGTTTAGCAGTTATCGCCTCATGAATGTAGCCCGTAATTGCTTCATCGATCATCACAGTGATTTATTTGTATTGAGTTGAATCAGAGTATTATATAGTTTCATAGAAAATTATCAGTTACAAATGCGTAGAAAAAATTATATCTATATCCACATCAATTAAAAAAAAAACTCTGGAAAGTACGAACCGATATAGTTCATACAAAATTAATTGCTTAACCATTTACAAGTGGTTCACTTATTTCAAGCAATTCATTTCTGAGACCGGTGAAAACAACAGAATCTGTTTCCAGGGGCTTGAACTTAATTAGAGCAGAAGGTACCAGGTCCTCTTCCTCTATTGTTTTAGCATTTTCCCCTGCTTTTGGAAAATGGGGGATCACACGTCGTTGGATAAGTACCGGATGCATTAACTCAAATTCCAAGCTTGGTTCTTTTAATGCCGAGCTGACAAACTGTACATCAACATGTAGAACAATAACAGTGCTCAGTTGCTGACTTAGAATAAACAGAAAGACATAGGAAATGAAGAACAGACAAATGGTCAAATCCATTCAAAATGTGTTACAAATGTTCACATTACATGATTATAAAATATAGGTCGGGATTACGGACGTGTGTGTAAATTGAAATTGTAATAATCTAAACGTAAACTGCAAAATGTTAAGAGGGGAACTTTTATGTTGCAATGAAGAATTTCCAAGGTTGAATTCAAAACAAAGCTCCAAATTAGATTACTGGTGTTTTGCTATAATACGCATTAATGAGACTTATCATTGACAGCATGCCCAGAATCCTTTGTTAAATGCAATCAAGTTACACATGGCATTTGCAAAATCCGCTTCATTGTTCTTATGAAAAGTTTCATGTTGAGCAGCTGAGTGACATCTATCTAAGACACCAGTATAAAGCATTTAGAACCAGATGTAAAGCTAGCTTTGCTCCAGTAAACCACAAAATACCATATCATCAGATAGACAAACAAATTCAAATCAAGTAGCAAAAGACAAACCTCGTAGACAGCAGTAGTTGGTTCCCATGGAGCAAATACACCTTGAAGTACAACTCCATCTGGAAATTGAATCCTGATAATAGCTTTTGTATATCTCTTCCTGGAAGCTTTTGCTTGTTTTTCTTTAAGTGACTTAGGGATTAAAAGCTGAGAATCTGCAATCTTTTTTCTCCTTAATTCAGCTTCTCTTCTGACCTCTTCAGCTGAAAGGCTATAGAAGGAATCTGGTAGCTCAATTTTAGCTGCAACACTTTCAGGGACAGCAAAGAAGACCTTCACCTGTAAGAGCCATTTTAAATGGGAAAAAACAGACATTCAATCTAAAGATTAGTTGATTACTTAATTTGGAAAAGCACTAGTGACAAACTAATAACTAAAGCACCAAATAGAATTACTCAAAGTCTCAAACAAGGAGATTTCACCAAGAAACTAGAAATACTGGAGATTAGATTTATGGCTCTCATACAGTCACAGTTACTGACAGTTTCCGCAGCTGAGTTAGATATGCCAGAAATGAACAAAATATATCCTTGTTTAAATTTAGGTATCTATTGCTCTGCCTTTTGCTCTTAAGTAAATGAATAGAAGTGGAACAAAGACTGAAAATTATTGATATTCAAGTCAGCAGGTTGTGGCCATGCACTCCAAAAGTTACATTAGCTTGGAATTATAGGGCTAACAAATGAAACAAAGAAAAAAACTAGAAAAGTTCTGAGGCTTCACTAATGACATTTTGGATCTTACTTTTTATGCCTGTGGACATTTAGCAATTTCCTTAGTAACTTGAGAGTAAATTACAAATATTGCATGCAGGATCTACACATAAATAATTTCAACTTTACATAAATTAAAAAGGGTGCATTCCTTTTTGAAGAACAACAGAGACATTAACTCAAGTAAAATACTTAAATTTTATGCATGATTTTTTATTTGTTGAATTACTGTATTAGTATGAGTTTCTCTTAGGGTGTTTATACTTGGGCACCACCATAATAGCTTGTTAGTAGTTTTGCTTAAATCTTCTCTGCCGTATGCCTCTTCTATTAACCACATATGGCACCCAAATTTAAACCAACATATGTCAGCCCTAGTTATCAACCCTTGCAGAAGTGTTTTGACCAAACCTATCACCAATTTTTACAATGTCTAATTGTCCACAAAACCCTAGATCACTGCCCAAAAGAACCTACAATTTACTATGCCCCTACTTTTACATCCATAAACAAAAGTAAAGATATAAGGGTAACAAAGAAATCTTAGGCTTCAACTCTATATAAAGTTACAGTTGGAACCAAACCCAATGGCAATGATTATATGAGAGAGCTTCTACAAATTAGTTAATGGAGAGCTAATTTTAACTTATGAAAAAACTCATTTCATTTTTTTCTTCTCTTAAAAATGCTTCTAAAGAAGCTTTAAAATCCTATCTTAACTCTGCTATTCCAGTGTTAGATATCTTTTATGTTCCTAACCCTGTAATCCGTGCAACTGAGATTAAAACCAAACAGTGGTTTCTAGAAAATTATTCACAAGTAGATTTTCCAGCCAGAATATGAATTCAAAACGCAAAGAAACTTCCTACAAAAGCAAAATGCACAGTGGCTATACTTAAATGCAACCAAGACAAACTCATAAAAGCAAACGAGAATTAGATAATGGACTTATTTTCTCCACTGCTCCCTTTCAGAAGCATTATCAATACAATTATACCTGTCTGTCGACCGGCTTTGGTTCAGCCTTTGGACCCATCTCAGCAGAAGTTGCAGACGGCGAATCCTCTCTCTTTGGAGGTCCTTGTTGTACAAGTTGTGATTCCAGCAACACTATTGCTTTCTTAATGAATTTTATTTGCTCCTCTGTGGGAACTTCCATCACTGCCCATGTCTCTCCATTCTCCTCCCTGAGTTCAAATCCTACGAAACTCAGCAACTCAACTCCCCCGGCAACATCACCAACAGCCTCTTTTATCTTGGGATTATTCATCCTGATCCTCCTAAACTTCACATTCTGAGGTTCCCTACCAATATTCCTCAACAGTTTGAGAACAACATCGACCGATCCTTCAGATGGCTTCCCTGAAATGTAAGTCCCAACACAAACCTCCAAATCACTATTACTATTAGTATTAGACCCACCATCACTCTCTGAGACCCCATTCCCATCATCACCTCCACGCTCAACAGGGTTATTCAAACAACCGTCAACGTGTGCAGACACCTCTTCTTCGGATCTAAAGGGTTGTTTACAAATAGGACATTCAAAGACGTGCAGTGAATAACCATTTTGTGATCTATTGGAATTAGTGACCAAAGAATCAAAGGGGTCAAAGCCATCATCTTTGCGAGGCTTCTCGGTGGTTCTATATGGGTCCGTTTTCTGGGGCGAGGGTTTGGGATTGGGTGTGGCTGAAGAGGAGGGTTTCTGCAAATTAGGGTGGGGGCGAGGAGTAGGATTGGAATTGGTGGGTGAAGAAGAAGAAGAAGAAGAACCAAGGACTCTACCTTGGCCCTTGAATTTGCCGGATGAGGAAGAGGAGAAAGGGTTGTTGACTTTCTTCATGAAGCCCTTGACCTTGTCTTTGACGTCGTCCATTGCTGAAACTCAAATAACAGATCAGAAAAGAAGGCTTAAACGAGTGAGGGTTGAGATCGCATAAATGTAATGTTTGAGAAAGAAACCTGGAAATGAAGAGAATGTCCAGAAGCTCGGGGTGGGTTGACTTCACACCTATGAGGAAACTTGTCCAATAAGCTTATGCCACTTCATCAATCCTCAATCTTTCACAAATCCCACCCAATTCTTTCATTTACGGCTCTCCATCTTATAAGTTATAATAATAATTTTATAAAATTAATCATAATATATTAAAATTAAGAATATGAGTTAAAAATTAATTAACATTACAAAAATAATCATATTATTAATATTATATTAAAAGTTAAGTAGTAGTTTTAGCAGTGAATTTGCTTTGTTTTCCGAATTGTTTTTTATTATTAAGAAAACATAACCAAAATAAAATACAAGCTTATTTTATAGAAATTGTTATTAATCGTGTTGTTTTAAGATCAATCTAAGTTTTAAAAAATACTTATTTTCTGATTTTTCTCTCTTTAGTCGAAACTTATTATGAAAAAAAAACATTTAGCCAAAAAAATGTTTTTAGTTTCTATATTTCAAAAAATTCTTGATTTTAGTTTTTGTATTTTACAACCAAACATTTTAATTCCTGAATTTTTAAAAATAATTAATTTAAGTCCCTTAAGATAGACACAATTAACAATATTTTTTTGTAGATAATACTTGTCTTGAGAGACTAAAAACAATAATTTTTAAAAATTAAGGGATCAAAATATTCAATAATAAAGTACAGGGACTAAAATAAATATTTTTTTTTACAAAACATATAGATTAAAAACACATTTTTTCCGCATTAGGATATCATGTCTTTCTTCCTTATAAATAAGATGTATGGTTTACCAAAGACAAATATTATAGATGTTTTCCTTATTTGGTGAAAGAACATGTTTATTCAAAACTAAAAGGCCTCTGAGAAAGGTAGTATACGTGTTATTGTCCTTAAGGCGTTATAAATAGACTAATTTTATTTGGTGAAAGAACATATTTATTCAAAACAAAAAAATCTCTAAGAAAGGTAATATAAAGTGTTATCGTCCTTAAGGCGTTACAAATGAACTAATTTTAACTTAATGTATTAAAACCTTTGTGTGTATAAACACCTATAGGACTTTTCACCAAACTTAACGTATAACTCGAGGTTCGACAATTAACTGAAAGTAGGATGCACAAGAGACTCCGTGATTGTGTTTCTTAAAGTATTTTTCATTCAATAGGTGACATAATAATTTTTCATAATAAGGACCTCTTATTTTTAAATTCTGAAAGCAAATCTAAAATTACTCCACTACAAACCAATACATATTTAATATGCCATGACTTGAGAACATTTTATATAAAGTTGTATTTTTAAAATTTAACAGAGGTTAATTTTGTGAGCAGCAGTTGCTTAAATTATTCATCACTTTCGTATATAAAAACTTTAAGTCAATTCATTAGTAAAATCATAAATACATTGCATTAGCAACTGCTTTGCTGAATGACGTAGCAGAAAATTAGAGATATTTTGATGCATATACACTTATTTCTAAAAAAAAAAATCTGTGTAGAAACACCTTGCGTAACCTTTGTTTGTGGCCACCTCCCCCTCGCAGCAACCAAACACAACAACGTAAATAAGTAGCAAAGATCCATTCTCCAGATTTAATTATCATAAAAAAAAAAAGTTTGGCGAATTTAAACATAAATCAATTTTAACTACTTTCATATCATCCAAAAATATCTTTCTAATTAAATGAAATTTTATTTCTAATGACTTTTCTTTATTCTTCGTATCAAGTTCTAATTAAAGACTTAATGAAATAAAATGATTAATTTTGCTTATCTGAAAAGAGTATAGTAGCAGTCCAGAAAGGACTGTAAACGGAAATGTGGTATTATCGTTGTTTATAAAAAATAAAAGCAAAAAGAGGAGGGAAAACCATATAGAAACTGTAAATGCATTTTTGAATTAAAGTTTGTAAAAACAACCCAAGTTTTGCTTCTGCAAAATTAAATTTCCAAGCAAGAGCAAACATACTTTTAGGGTAAAATAAAATGTCACCAAAATGAGTTTATTCTCTAAACTGAATTCGAAAAACCAACCTAAGTTATCAAGAGATGCAAGGGTAAGCGTTTTTATGATAAAAGAAAACACTTTTCAGTTGTATAAATCAAAAGATTACTGTTTGATTGGATTTATAAGAACGATAATAATCTTGCGAGGCTTCCATCTGTCGGATGTAAGTAATTAATGTTAATCTAAAACTTCTTTAAGTGTCCTATTCAGATTTGATATTTAAGAAACGTTTACAGAAGACATGAAAATGTAGGCAAAAACAAGATATTAAAATGGGAATAATAGTTGCCCAGCAAAGGAATATTGCGGAGAATTACATTTAACAGGACAAAGCACTTGAACAGAGCAAGATTCTGCTTGTTGCCTCACCTTCAGGATTAGAATATGTTCAATGGGTAAATAGGCAAACAGAACAAGGAACAACCATATAATGTGAGACCCAAGACAAGTAGACAACCAAATCTCCAAAAGTTCAAGCAAAGAATATTCAACCAAAGTATAAAACACGCAAGCTAAGTTGAAATATCACTTTAATCTCTATAGTAGAACTATACTAACAGCCCTCATCAAAAGTACAAAAGAATTGCTGACCGAGAGTCTTAACAATTAATAATATTATATATGTTAGATGACATTAACGAGTTAATAGAGTACGGAAAAAGAATTGTGGGTTAAAACTTAAAACTAACAGAAAGACAACATTAGAAGAAAATTTAGTAGGCAGATAATCGATTCAATAATGAACCTAAAATAGAATTTGGGGCATAATGAACCCTATACTGCAGAACGGGGTAGGTTAAAAAACAAGATAATAGAATTACGTTAGAGTGTGTTGTGTTTGGACAGAGAATTTAACTGAGAAAAGTAATTTATTGAGAATTTAAAATTTTTAATATAAAATTCATTATTTGAATATTTTTATATTTGAAATATCAAAAAAGAATTTTAAACTAAAAATGTAGAATTTTAATTTTCTTCTAAAATGTTCTTCTTCTAGAGAAGAAGCTTGCATCGCACCACTCTCTGTGCTCCATTACCATTTTGCTTCGCAACTCACATGTAAGGTACTATTTCACTCAGTAAGGTACTATTTCACTCAGCAACTCACATGTAAGGAAGTCCAAATTTAATAAATTTCTTTATCCAAAGATAGAATTTTGAAAATAAAAGAATTTCAATTGAAATCTAATCAGAGAGAAAATCTGCTTACATTAACCCCTGCTTTGTCAGGTTATCTATTCTTTATTCAACCATGCAATGCTAGAGATCCCTTTCCCTAATTTTACAGCTCTAGGAACTTGAAAAGAGAAATTGATAGCAAGATGCTTGAACTCCTTATAATTAAATAACCGGATTCAATGCACGTCTAACTTAATGTGCTGAAGTTGTTGACAATCAACAAAGTGAGGTTGAAAATTTGACAATTCTCTTACTATCATGTCAAATTTCAAGCAGCAGAACAGACTTCCAATACGAGCAATCTGACGCCAATTAGCAGCAATAACAACAAATCTTAACAATGTGCAAAATCAAAGTAACACTCAACAATAATCGAAACGTGTTTTTCCTATTATATAAGAGAACGACGAGGTAGACGAAATTGGATCCCTCACCACAACAAAAAAGAAAATCCCCAAAAGGAAACCTAGGTGGCGGAAGTTGAAGTAACATTGAAATAGTAATACTAAAAAAAAAAACTCAATAATAGTCATCAATCAAACATCGATTGAGAAAGAAAGGTGATAGAAATAGATCGGTTCCTAAGACAAAGAAGAAGACACCAAGTTGACGTTTATAACCGAGGGATGGATGGATTAACCGACTTATCTGCAAGGGTGAAATCTCAATCGCGATTCTTCAAGCGTTCGAGACGCTGGTTCAAGTTCTCGATCCTGACGACGAGGTTGGTGACGGAGTAGAGGAGCCAATAGAAGAGGAGCGCGGCGGCGATGAGGAGGGCGTTGCGCTGGCTCTTCATGATGGATTTCTGGTGGCGAAGGTGCTCCGATGGGGTGCAGGAATCTCCCTCACAACTTGGACGCGTCTCGTACTTCCAATATATGTCCATGAGAAGGAACAGGCAGAACGGAACAACCGAGAGGAACGGCTTCAGCAGGTTCCGGGTTACCGCGACCAGACCCTTTCGGAGAGCGTCCAGCCCGGGGATGGTGAGGAGAATGACCATTATGGCCTCGGCGGCCGCGGCGTACCCTAGCACAACCCACTCTAGCGCCATCAGATCTCTGCTTCCGAATGCTTTTACTTTTTACTTTTCTTCCTTACAATGACCACGGAATGCTTCTTCTCTTCCTCCGGACAGATACGGAATTCAAGCCTTTTATAGCGTACCGCTTCGCATTTCGATGTAGACACGTGCTTTACACGTCGCACACACCTCCTAGGCTAAGTAACCGCGTCTTTTTTCATCTCTTTTTTTTTTTTTTTTACTCTAAGGCCCAAAGTGAAGAATCAGCCCAGTTCATGTTAACGAATGGAGTTGCTATATGCTCCCAACAATACCATTCTTACAGCCTACCATGTGGCTGACAAACAGAGTCGATTTGGTTGTTTCTTCTTATACCTATTCCAAAATATATGTTTGATATATTATGGGACATACATTCCATAATACCTATATTATGGATTAAATGATCTGGGATGATACATGTATCGTGAAAATGTATTCTATAATGTCTATTCCGTAATATTTCAAACATATATTCCAGAACATGTATTCAAGAATATATTTTCAGAATACTTGTATCGTTGTGAATCAACGATTTCGTAAGGTGACTAAGGGACGGAAGGATAACGTGAGAATATGAAAGGGACTTGTTATATTCACTCTCCTTGTTTGCTTATCCATGCCCCTTTTCTAAGTTAACAAGGGACTGTATTTTTTGAAAACAAATTGAAAAGGGGACTGGATAAGCATAGAAAGGAGAATAAATATAGCAACTTCCTGATTAAAAATTATGCAATAAAGCAATAGCCCACTACATCTTAGATTTATTATTGAAAACCATTTATGCCCAAAATGGAGTCAGGCCGTTTATTTGGGTCATGTGCAGGTTCATGTTATGGATTTTTTCTTTCTACACCAGGCAGTTTTCCCATACATCCAGCAAAAAAAAGTGAAAATGCCTTTCTCTCTCTTCATTCCTCTTCCTCTTCGTTCCCATTCACCAACATCTTCACTCCCTGTTCGTTGCGCTGTTTTCTCCTCCTCTTGGATTCAATTGTCCACTGCACTCCGTTCATCTCTTCACTGGCATTGGCGCTGTAAGTTAGCGTTTTTTTTTTTTGATTGTGAGTTGGTTGTATGGATTGTGAATTCATAAGTTTCATACGGATTGACAATCTGCATGGAACTTATAGATTGTGCAATTCGTATGTTTCATACAAATGACCTCTGACACCGCGATGATGATGACGAAGCTAAAGTAGCTACCAAACCACGACCAAACATGGGAAAATGAGGTTCACCAAGAAGAACAAAGGGAGAAGGTGACCAAGGACAAAGAAGAAGCAAAAATGAGATGAAGAAGAAACAGAAAGAAAAAGAAGAGGAGGAAGGGTAACTTTGAAATTTTAAAAAATTATATATGAGAGATTTAAATGGTGTAAAAAGAATTTCCCTCATGTTAATTCAGCAACATTTGGGCTTGGTTTGTCCTGCAATTTCCTCAGGTTATTACGTCTAATATGCCGATACATATTTGCTTATACACATGAGATGAATTCTTTTTACTTAAAAAAAAGTGGACTGAACTAATAAGTATACAAGGCCCTATTGAAATTCGGCTAAGGCTATTCTGCTTGTCTGTGAATATGATGATATGATATCATTTGACTAATAAGTAATAGACTGTTCTGGTGTTCTTAGTGGAAAAAAGTAAGGTGGGTGAGTAAGAAGTGTTTTGACTTTTGTCTTTTGAAAGAGTAGAGTAGGTGCTTGGCATGCACACATATGTACAACCTCACAATCACTAATTACATGGAGATAATCCTTCAAACAAAGCTTTATTTTTCTTACTACAACGCCAAATGTCGAACATTTATGGAGACCTAACCTAACTATCAATTTTATAGTAGGTCATGATTATTATTATCCCTACAAAGGAAGTCACAAAGCTGAGCTGATTAGTGGAAATAATACTCTATTACTTTCATTGATAGATCCGATCATAACCTTAATCTGTAGAGAAAAATGCTAAAAGTTATGAAATTTGTTTTAGTAAAAAACTCACGAAGTTGATATCCATGAAATTCTTTTTTAATTTTAGAATTATCTTCATCGAGATTTGTTTTACAAAAGATAACCACCGTAGATGATTGTGACTCGTATAATTAATCGAAAAAAATAAAAATGGTACTAAACAGCACTGCTCATCTGTAGAACTGTTCAACCTTTCAAGAAGAGATCAATCTGATTAATTTTTTAACCTTTTTGGACATGAAGACGAAAATGAACGAAGAAATAACCTGGCAGATCGAATATATAGCTTTTTCCCATTTCCATTTTGTATCATTATCCAAATTAAAGGACTTGAGAAGCTTCCTGTGTTGCTCTTCATACCTATGTCACGGTTGAAGGAAGATAACAACTAATCGAAAGTAGAATCTTACCTTTTCCAATAGCGCCATATTGCAAAACGAAGAAGCAAGTGTAAGCCACGTACTGTTGCTTTACACGCCTTTGTTCAAATAGACTTTTTAAAAGGTATAACATGCCAAAACTAGTTGTTCCGTCATTTGGTATTCAAATTACTATTATGAATAGAGTCACTATTGGTAGTTTCTTCGTCAATTTCATTCATTTCCCTTATTCTCATATATTATTTTAATTTCTTACATTAGCTTTTTAACTACTACTGAATTAGAAAATTAATATAGTACCAACTTATTAAACTAAAAATATTTTTAATTCAAGGACTATTTGATTAAATTTGTTATCACATGGCCGAATTCATATCCATAACCATGGATGTATGTGAGAACCATAAAGTATGCTTGCGGATAATCATGGATGTTTATAAGGACCACAAAGATGTCGTTTTTTTTTTGTCTTCTGATTTTGAGGATAATGAATTAAGAATTAATGTTTCAAGTTTTTGTTCATTGAATTCATATAATTAAATAGTACATTTTGTTTAGATAACTATATATATAATATATGGATTCTCTTCATTTGCTATCAAAATGTTGTAATTTGCAACAGAAGTAGGTGGACTTATGAATAGTATGGACGAGGGATGTCTTTAGCCAGCTAGAAACTGTGTTGTGGATTTCAAGTGAGATATTAGTAGTGATTTGAAATTCCTAGCTACACTCTGGTTCCTATTCATCTATATGGACCAAGTATTTTACCTTATACATTTAAATAAGGCATCAATGACACTCCTCCTAAATTCAACAAAAGATGTTAAATGTATTGATAAATGCAAACCATAAAGCCAACCTATAAACAAGAAAGCCAAAAGCAAAATTAAATGTACATAATGAAGGATTAATGTACTGATAAAGCAGAAATGTACTGATGCTCTGTGAAACCAATCTGTATTGCCAACCTAACAAGTTATTAATCCAAATTTAAAGAAGAAATTGTCATGGAGATCATATTCAAATCCATTACTGTACCTGTTCTTGGCACCTTAACCATGCTGGAAATTAAAAATTATAAGTCTACTCTCAAACAAGAGAGTAATTAAGTTAGCGGTTAACGTAGTAAGAATGGTTGATAGAAAAATCTCCTATAAAGAAAATATATACTTTGCCTAATAAAGTTCTGTGCATCTCTCGAGACATATTGCTGGGAAAAAGACTGATATATCAAATTCAACGATTTATTTATACTACAAATAAGACAGCTTCTATGCTTCCTTGAGCATGCGCATAGAAAATTGAGAGGGCAATATTCATGCACAGATTAAAGCTGAAAACCATAATCGTAAATGAAAGGTGTGGGAAATGGTGCGGACATCAATCCTCTTCTTTTTTTAAGACTTCATACCTTTTTCTTTAGTTAATTAGACAATCAGATTTGCAATATATAATACTAAAGTTTTATAGCTTTTTATTCAGTTCTGCCATACCACAACCAAGTTTTGTAATGTCAAGCAATTAATACTACATCAATGTAATTGAAACAAACAACTACATTGACTATTTTTCTAAGGATTTTTATTCCGGATTTGTTATTACTGCTCATACATTTTCAGAAGTATGAAGAAGAAAAGTATTAAATTCACAAAATGGTTAATCATGAGATGTACAATTTTACATATTCCAATAAAAAAAATTGTTACTCTAAATTTCTTAACCATTGCGGCATTAGTTGGGATTTACCTTAGTTCAAATATTTATGATTTTTAGTTGATAACTTGCATTTATTCACTGTCATGTTGTGTTTAAATTGTTACGTGAATTGATTCTATTAAAGATTGAATAAAATTTAGATGAAGTATCATAATTGTAAAATGAAGAGAAGCTGAAGTATCCATTTGGCGCTATTAAAACTTTGGGAACTAAAATGGTACAATTATAATAATTAAGGATAAAAAATGTAATTAAGTCATTTTTAAGGGAAAAAACAAAATTTACAATATAAAGGTAGGTTACATAATGTGCAACATTAAGATTCCAAATTCAAATTGGTAGTTAATTTTAAAATTTTATTATCATCCTCTTATTCCTTTTTTGATGACCCTGCTTACACTCGTCTTTACTTTAATGCCCCTCTTTGCTCAATGTAATCATTTCTACTTCCTTGTGAATTTGTTAATGTAAGAATATACAATGGACAATGAACACAACAGGATTTCATAAGTTTTGTCACGTATGCCATCGTATGTCCTACATTCTGCTTAAGAAAAGAGAGACAAGGAATGTTTCCATAATTAAGATTAGTAAAGTAAGTAATGATGCTAAGTGGTGCCAAGAATTACATATACTAGGACAAAGACAAGTTTCTTTATTAAAAGCGAACCCAAAAAGCAATTGATGATGAAGGAAATAGATAAAGACGGGAAGAACGAAGAATCCGGAGGAATCTCGTGAACATTGTTAACTTATGAGGACCATGGTTCTGTAATTATTAGTACTTTATACCAATATCTAATCCATCCTTTTCTCTTAAATTAATGGCACATTGGTCCTCTTATAGTAAAATAATAGAGTGATGATAATACTTCCTTAATCATTGCAAGATTATAATTTGGCATCTTTAGCATTCAATGTTTTCTTTTATCAGAAAAACATATCCCATGAAAATTACAGAGTATAGTGCTTCTTTTTTAGCCCATCTTCAGAATAAAACAGCAAATGAAAGGCCATACAGGATTAGCTTACGTAATTGAGATAGGAAGATACTGAAGTAACGATTAGTAAAACTAATAATTATAACGACTTCTCAATTGATATAAAAAAAAATGGTAAACATCTGTCCAAACAATGAAAAAAAAGGGGGTATCCATGTACTTAATTAGAAAAGGTCTCAAACTGTAATGTTGAAACTTGAGATTAATAGTGCTGTGCTGACTTTCATATTGATATAACCAATAGCATCAAGGTCTGAGCCAGAGATTTTAGGTCTAGAACAGGGACTAAGTACAAAATTTGCCAACCTAAGATGAATTTTGAACTCATCATATAACTATCGAGAATTCAGGAGGGAAGTACTTTTTCGTAGGGTTGTATATTTTGATTCAACAATTTCTTTTTATTAAAAGAAGATGAAGAAACAAAATTTATAAATTAATACCTGCATGAGCTCATAGCATATCTAGAATGATTATAATGGCCACACAGGGTAAAGAAATATTAGCAATAGACCAATGACCATGTCATAAGTCCCAAATAATAACAAACTGGGACACCGATTTGACAGAAATTTTATCAAACTTTTCTTAATCTCACTTTTCAGATCGAAAGTAAAGTTGTTCATCGTGATTTAATATAAAAAGTAAGTGAAAACTCTAACTAATTATAACCATCAAAGGCTATCACAAAGCATGCATGCTGCACTTTTCACTAAAGTGATCAGTATTTATACACATCGGTGGACACTAGACAAGAAAACGAATGGTCATTAGAGAGTGGAATCTTTGAGCTAGCCTTTTCTCCTTATTGCAACCCTTGGCCTTGTGTAACTTGTTTCATGGAACAACTTCTTTTTTTCCATAACATCTTTCTATCTATACCTTCGCTGGTGTTCTTTATATAAAGGGGACTATGCAGGAAACTTAAAAGATAAGAATAAGATCGATTGATTACAAAAAGGACATTTGAGACTGAGGGACTAAGAGTAGCAAAAGAGCTACCGAAAGACAAGCAAAGGCAAAAGTTCAATCCCATTACTGTGAACATATTATATTCTTTATTTACCACCTGCATAATTCAGAAAAGAGATGAAGCATTAATGGAACAATGACAAATCAAATACTACTTAGAGAATACATATATGTGTATCACAAAAACCATACCTTTGTGCTTTTCGCAGACCTTGGACAAGAAGGAAAGGAAAACGATGATTAGAGCAACCCCCGCAATGAGTCCAATTAGTATAGCGAGTGTCTTCTCGATCTCATCATCATTGTGGTTGCTATCATCTACATTGTTCAAATTAATTAAGAAAATTAAGCAGCTCATGTTCATTCTCAATGTTCAAAATAATTGTTGTAATAGTAGATACAATGAAATTTAGTTCGGTTAGTGTTACGGGACTTGTTATGCCCTGAATTTTTTTTCACACGTGCGTTACTGCAGTTATATGTAATGTTATGAGAACTTATTTTAGTAGATTAAAGATATATTTACTAAAATTTTTAAATAATATAAATTAAAAGTATTATTTGTTTTATTGTTTAAGATACCAACCAACCTACTTTAAACAGCATATCCATAAATTGTATTAAGTGTAATATGCTTGTTTATCCTGTTCATGCTTATTAGGGATTAGGACAAATGATAATATCATTTATGGATCGTGATTGACTTTTCCATACATAGGATTCTTCATCAAATAAAAGCGGCACATCATCGGCAAACAGAGTGTTACTGGAATGTTAGCACACATTCATATACTCAGTAAAAAAAAAAAAAAACAGCAGCATATATACATATATATTTAGCCTGACACCAAGACAATCCAATTATACTTTGACGAGGCAAAATCATAATATAGATCAAGCAAAATTTTGCATATCTCCTTTTTTATTCTCCTCGTTTGCAGAGCCTAGAGAATAACTTTTAATAAAGAATGTAAAAGGAGCACTGGAGCAATGAAGCAAAATAGAAAATTAAGATACAAACCTTCTAGAAAGAATAAATTAATTATGATAATCACCAAATGTTGAATAAATAATTAGATCACGTAAATCAAACTAATGAACCCATCATTGTTCATTGACACGTATAACTTTAACAGCGAAAATCATCCATCCGTGCTCATGACATACAAAATCTATATGTAATGGAAATTTCCGATCTAGGACGTAAAATTGATACGATCCAAACAAGAGACGCCTTGCGCACAAGTACTAACTTTCTCCCTTGTTGAACAAAGAAAAATTATAATTAAAATTGAATTTTTAAAATTTCTTTAATCAAATAGAAAACACATGTCATACCTACCACTCTTTTTTCCTGTAGAAACATAATTTAACAGTGGCACACAGTACATAATAAAACACACAAAATATTTACCATGAACAGAAAAAAGAAAAAAAAAAAAAAAGAAAAAGAAGTATCTGGACTAAATGAGTTTCCAGCGAGGTTGCCACACACAACAACGCCGCACCTTTTTGAGGTGGGAAGTAACAGCATGCAAGCGAAATTCAAAACTATTTAAGCAAAGTCAATTCTCCATACTAATTAATTAATTAGAGTAAAACAGAATTATTTTCTAAAACATAAAAAGTAAAGGAAATGGTTAGTGTCACACAGAAGCAAAGCCAATAAGGCGCGCACACGGTGAGGGAGGGAGGAGTGGCTTACCATTATTATTACCACGCGAGCGAGTCCCACCTTCGGAGTAGCGCGCGTAGCACTTAGCCAAGTAAATATCGGCCCAGTTAGTGGGCCCGCACTCGGTTTTCAACCGTTGGATGGCATCAGAAAGACAATCCTGGCACTCGCTGGGACTCAGATCCCCGGTGCACTGCGCCACACCATGGAAATCCCCATACCCGCTCGTCCTGAACGTCTTATAAACCCCATCGGACGTCTGCAAATACGCCAGCACAGCGTCCCTCCGGGTCAACGCGTCGGAGGTCAACCCAACGGACGGCCCACATTTCTTGGTGACCAATGTCTTGTCCTCGACTCCGATGAAGGTCGCATTGTCATACTTGACGAAACAGCCGTCGAGCTGCAACGCGCCGCCGCAGGAGGCAAAGCAGAGGGTGCCAAGTTGGGCGACCGCACGCGACACGCAGCGAGAGCACTGGTCGTTGGTGAGGTCGCCGCGGCACTGGAAGAGGCCGTAGACGGCGTCGGAGGAGGCGGGAACGGTGAAGTTGTTGTAGTTGGCGAAGGCGGCGGAGTTGACGAGAGAGGTGAGGAGGGAGTTGACGGTATTTTCGTAGGCGGAACCCGGCGTGAACTTGGGCTGGGAGCAGCCGCCGAAGATGAAGGTGTCGATCGCGGAGGTTGACGGTGTTGTCATGGCTGAGAAGAGCGGCAGAAGGAAGAGGAAAAGGAGAAGCATGTTTGCGTTTCGCGTGGTCTGTAAGTGTGGGGAGGGAGGAAGAGAAGGGTTAACTAACTGGGTTTGTGTTGTGGAGTTTGATAGCCAGGTGAGTGGGTTCTCTCTTGAGAGAGTGTGGTTATGGTGACTTCTGAGAGTTGCTTCGTGGAGAATTTACGTAAGGAGGTCACCAAGTTGATGGAAGAAGAAGGTATATATCATTGTGGAAACAAAAGCAAAAGTGAAGTGCTAAATGGTTTAAGTTACTAATATTATTAATCTATGCATATTTGTACATACTAGAATATACATCTTTATATATATATATATATATATATATATATATATATTTATATAAGACATTTAATATTATTTGATGACTGACTTGAAAAAGCGGTTTGGTTTTTCTTTTTAACAAATAACAAGATATTTGCTTTATGTGGGACGAGATATAAGGTTGATATCTTCGTGAAAAATAAAAGATATATAGTTGGTATGTTGGTGAAAGGAGAAAGGAAAAAAATATCGCATATTTAAATCTTTTTTTAATAAAAATTAATAATATTAATAATTAATATTTATTGATAAAAAAATATTTTATATGTTTGAATATTGGTGATTAATTTATTATATGATTTAATGGTAAATATTTTTTCACTTTCTTATAAAAAGCTTTCTCATTGTAGACATTCTATCTCTTGTATTAAGAGAATAGTTCTTGTTTTAAGAATATAATCATTGTAATTTTAGGTTATATAATTATAAATGGTTGTGTTATACATTTATGTTTTTTTAACCCTTGAGAGGGGTCTTCCTAAATTGTAAATTTTGGAAATTCGGTTCGTATTTCTTGAGAAGAATCTGATATAGAATTAATGTACCGAGCTAATTAAGGTTGAAGTCAAAAAATGGTTAAGGGGGGCGGGTGATGGTTGACTATAAAGGCATCCAAAGGCCCAAAATGTGGGCTGGGTTTTACCTACTTTTATTTGATCGATGGAAGGTCACTCAGCTCAGAGTCAGTCAGAAAGTTATAACAACTACTGTTTAAAAGAGAAGAAAAAAAAAAAGATATATTAATCTGGTCATCATCTTCTTGTCACTAACAAATTCGCCTTTTAAATGATTGATGATCTTTATATAAATATGACCAGAATATGTTTGTGTGAGGTTTTATATGTTATTAGTATTTATATTTATCCACACTCGTGTTTTTAACCTTTGATAATATAAAAAACTAAAATTACACTACTTTTGATAAATATAAAAATTTAAAATATATTAAATTTTTATATGGATTAAAATCAACATTTCGAAATTTTTTGAAAACTAAATATATATTTCAGCGACCAACATATAAAAAGCGGCAAGTAGAGTTTTAGAATATAACCATAAAAAATTGTTGAACTTGCTATGATTTTGAAACTAAATTAAATAATAGGCAAAAAAAAAAAAAAAAAGAGTCCCTAAATTAATAGTTTTGAAAGAAAAGAAAAGTGTCACTAGATAGGTCCTGCCTTTATATATATAGAGAGCGAAGTTGCAATCTAAGTGCCCATCGCACTCAACTGTATAGACAACAGTTTATTTTGCGAAATTGTTGGTCATTCGATTTTCTTCCGTTTTGGATTGAGGACAGATGTATATAAGAAAACTATACTTTTTCTAAGGGTTGAATTGAATTGGCCTTGATAGGAACAGTTTGTTTAATTACGATGGTGTGACCTTTGGCATATCTGATCCCTTTTCCTTCTATAATATCATTCATTCTCGTAATTATTTGGTGTTACACTGTTAGCCCACGACTACCTACTATTAGAATTTAGAAGTAACAGATTGTTGATTCTGAAAAGAAAGAAAAAATCATGATACACATTCTCTCAATATGTGGTAGATTATAATGGAGACAGAAATGAAAATAAAAAATATTACCTTCTGTCAAAAAAATAATTGTTACCTTAATTTCTTAGTTCTAACTGTCTTTATAGCATGAATTGTACTACTTTTAAAATATTTTCGTTAAGTGTCAATATTAAATTTTGTTGAATAAAGATATGGTCCATTCACACATGTGCGCCCCCTTAATTTGGTCACCTTTTTATGGAAACTTTTGGTTTTTGCATAATATATATTTACTGCCCAATTGCCTTGTGTTGTGTACAAAGTGAAAGAGGAAGACATATACTTCATTCAGTTCGTTGTCCTGCTGTTAGGAAGAGAATTCTCGTTATCTTGTTAGCCATATTCTTTGGACACTACCTCATCAAACCTTAATTAATCTTTGATTTGGTTAGAATTTGGGTTTATGGTTAACTCAATTCCGATTAAGGTAAGGCTAGCCCAAATGTTATAAAGACAACATTGATTATATTTTTAGTTGATAGGAGATCTCAATATACCCCTAATGAGAGTGAGTTAATAGTAATATTTTTTTTTTAGTACATGGAGGAAAGACTTAATAGTAGATATAACATAAGTTCTGATTATTGCTTAGTTTAATTTACAAAATAGGCTTATAAAATAAAAATTATCGAGACCTTATAAAGATAACGTTAGTCATATCTCTAATCATAGTAAATCTTTCCAAATTTCTTGATTTCAAGGCATTATATATTATTGACATTTTTTAGAAGTCCACGTCTTACTAAAATATTAAATTCATATGTTTGAACAATAATTTGTGATAGGAAAAAATAGCCAATACTAATAAGATTGAATCTAACGGAAAGAGATAGTCTTTACATAACAAATTAGGGTTTGAATCATCATCAGAAAATTTATTTATATTTAGTGTCTAATTATATCTCAAAATATAAGTGTCTTAAAAAAAATTTGCATAAACAAAATAAAAAATAATAATTATGCTTTGCTTTTATTATAATCTTAAACCTCAATACCTGAAAGTCATATTCTTATTAATGTAAGTTAAATTTAAAAATTAAAATCATTTTAATGTTTTTTTCAGTTTACAAAATTCAAACAGAAGAACAAGAAAAATTATGTTGCTTAGATCAATTTTGTTTGTTAATTTCTATATATGTTCTGGCTCTATTGTGTCGTGCTGTTTGTTTCAACTATTTTTTTTTCTTTTTGCTTTAGCTCATTTTTTCTAGTTTACCAAGTTACGATTTTTCTAGTTCATTTTTTTACGTAAGGTATCAATGTGGTTGGATAAAAGAATTCAATAAAGTGATGGTCAGTCAAATTATTTAATAAAATTAATAAATATTTCAATGTCATGATAACCTAAAAAAATCATAATTTACTGGTTCATAGCATATGTAACAAATTTGCAGTGCTATATATGTTACATTCCATTTACGGAGTTTAGCTTTATACGTGCAATCTTATGAAAACTGAAAACTCTCAGACAAAAAATTCTTATATTAAGATTAAATGGTTTGTTTGGTAGAAAAGAAAATGGAAGGAAATAAAATAAAGAAAAAAAATGATTAACAAAATATTATTTGAAGAAAAATTATTTTTTAATATAAAAATTCAAAATTTTTCTCCTATTTTCTTTTTAGTTCAAATTTTAAATTTTTCTTCCTTCCCTATTTTCCTTCTATTCAACCAAGCATAAAAGAAGTTTTAAGTCACACAATTTCCATCATTTTCTTCAGGAAACAAAAATATATGGCGGAGGAACACACAGCCTTCATGATGCTCTAATTATTAAACCTACGGACAACAATCATAGAATCTCTCGATCGTTGCTACTATTTTATTTTGGTCCATTATTTTTATAAAATGTATATGTAAAATGCACAATCCATTTTATTAACATGTTTTATCTTGTTTAAAAGATAAATTATAATTCATCTTAATAAAATTATGAAAATAAAAATACATCTTAATTAACAAGTTTTAAAATTAGTGGAATAAAATTCAATTAGGATTACCATTTTATGCCATTTAATTTTTACATATTTGTACTAATACTATAGGATAATATATCTTACACAAGAAAATACACATTGTATAGTTAATTTACAATAAAAATATAGTTGTATTTGCGGGTTCTGAATCATTGGAAAAAGAACTACATGAAACGTAAAATTTTATTTGATATCCCAAAGATTATAATTAATCACATATGGGAGGATATATTCAAAAGAAAAAAAATTAATACAGAATAGAAATTAACATTTCCCATCGCCTTTGCTAGCTGGCAATTCTAACTCCCTATGGCTATCCCGTGAGTGATAAAAAGTGGCTGATGGTCGTGGGTGAAGAAAATTATTTGAGGTAGATGGAGATGTCGTTATTCAATTTATGCTCCATTCCCATTTACACCAAGCTGTTTGAGATATTAGGTTGTGTTGGTTCCTCTATTCAGTTAGATCCTTTAATTTTAACTATTCAATAGTTTTCTTTCAGATTGTTCCAAATGCTGCAATTCAGTATTTTATTTTTTAAATGCATTGCTTCGTTTTAATATTTCACAACGCTTTTGCTAGATATTAATAGATTTAATTTAAACACATTGATAATCTAAATATATTTTATATTGTCATTCAATTATATAGCACGTATAGTAAAAATGTTGATGTTTATAATAATTACTTAAAAATTGTGATCATGCTAATTTTTAGTCAGTTATTCGTGAAAAAGATTTTACACTAATTAATAACACTTAATAATTAAAGTTGATATTATTTGAATCCGGTTAGGTTCAAATTTTATTATTTATTTTTATTTAACACAACTCATGTAATAGAAAATCAAGCTCACCAAGATCATTAGAATCGATCTAATAATAGAAAGTTTGAATAATTTGTATGAGATCCTAAATTTAAACCTCATTCTTGTTATTGTAAAATAAATAATCAACATGAACAAAGAGTTGATAACAAGTCTAGAACAGAGGGTTCACCCACAAATTTTAAAGAAACATTTTTTAGTTCACAGGCAATGGGGACATGGGACACAGATTAAAAGATGATAAACATTTGTTTAATTTTATAAATTAAGGAGAAGGCGTACTTAGATAAATAAACTAGCGAATATCGAACCCATGTGTTGCAAGCTAAAATTTAGCATCATAAATTGAAACACAAGGTTGTTTAAACAGAACGGAGATCGTGATATTCAGATTGGAATATAAGAAATATTTTAAAACAAATAATTAAAAATACCATGGGTTATTCTTTAAAAATAAAAATACAATGGGATATTCTTTAAAATAAAATAATGATGTGGGTTAGTCTTTAAAATAAAAAGTACAATGGGTTTATTCATTAAAATAAAAAAAATACTAGTAGGTTAATTATTCCTTAAAATTATTATGGATTTTTTGAAATGAGAAATAAATTAAAATATAAAGATACTATATTGTGTTTGGAGTGAAATAGAGGGAAACAAACAGTTAGAAAAGAAATCATAATGATAGAAGTAAAATAAATAAATAATAGAATAACAATAATGTGTTGTT
>PYAF01003419.1:50605-61701 GCA_007407185.1 Glycine tomentella | reverse complement strand
AGAAGCGTTGGTGAAAATGAAAAAATAAATAATTTAAATAAATTTTATACTGAATAGAAATTAAACTCAACTAAAAAGGATTAATTTTTTACTATAATATTATTTTTCTGAACATAAAATTATTTATTACTTTTATGCTATAAAAATATTTAAATTTTAAGAAAATAAAAGAAAATAAAAAAAAACAACTATTCGTCTCTAACTCTCTTGTCACAAAAATAGTGAAAATTTAATATTTTGTTCGTTATTTAGTAGAGATATTCAATGTGTACTTTTTACTTTTATTTTTTTAGTATAGTTAGAGGAAATTCTAAAATCTATCGATCATTACATGCTTTTGTAGAATAAAACTTTCAGAATTTGATAACTTGTTTTACAATGAATGCATAAGGCACGTACCGCAATTGATTGATGTTTACCATCGATAGATTAACTGAAATAAAAAAGATAATTTTATGTCTAAGCATTATTGTTAGTTGTGCTAATCCTATAGTTGGTAAAAAGCATATCAACATTGATACCAAAGAAACAAATGTGAAATTTGCTAGAAACGCAAGGTATTGCACAGAAAAAGCATGGAACATAAGCGTGACAAATTCTAACCAGAAGCTACGTACTATTACAATAGCTATAGCTAGGTTGATTGGACAAAGACAATATACGTTAGAGTGAGAAGCTTCGTAGCTTTAACTATATGTTCCTCTTCATAGTCAATTCAACCCAAACTTGGTAAGCAAAGCAAACAACATTGATTGATAAGGATTAAACTAGCCAGAAACTCTCATGCATATGACTACAATTCACTACGAATAATAATAAATTTAAAACACCTGCAGAAGAACCAAACCATTCTAGGTTCCAACATTTTTTTTAATTAGTCCTCAAGCATGTGATATGCTTTTTAATATTATGCGGAGCATTGACTCATTCGGCTATGTTAGTATTCCACAAACTAGACGGGAGAGAAGACTCCGGAAGTGTATATATTATATATGTGTGTGGATAAAATTAAGATAAATTAAAGTCTCGATTTATAAACCGAAAAAAATATTGTCTTCTGTATTTTAGTTCCAGAATTTAATTAGAATGACAAAAGGTCACAAACACGACGATACCCTACCATCACAGTCCACAGGAATGATACAGTAAAACAGACGGAACAACACGTCTCCTTCGGGGGACAAATGAACTTCCCGGAATAAACTTTAATTTTGGAAGAGGTATTTGGGACAAATAAACTTTATAAATATGTCAATATGTCTGTGAAAGATAAAAAGTTCAATGAAAAAAGTACAGACAATTAATTATTTGATATTTAAATAAAAATAAATAATTTATGTATAATAAAATATAGAAGTTTTCTATTATCTTTAATCACGAATTGTCATACATGATTGTTAAGAGACTATATCTTAATTAGTTAAATAGTATGCATAAATTATTATAAATATTTTGATATAGTCTTTAATTCTTACGAATTAAAAATATTATTATACATCATAAGTTAATCGAGAATAATTATTTTTAAAATTATATTAATGAATGATAAGTAATTAGTTAATAATGTAAAAGATTTTACATCTACTATCTATAAAAATTAAACTCTTTTAAATAATTTGACACAGACTTTAAATTGTATGATATAAATATAAAGGAGCAGAAGTTGCAATTTAATAAAGAGAGCACTAATCATGCTTGGTGTTCACTTATAGATGACAGACACATGCAGAGACTTGTATAGTGAGAGATAGTGAAAGAAAGAAAACATGGCTCTCCTGATCTCATCCCTCTGCCTCTGTTTCATGGAAAAGTTTCATTACGTATTGCAATTTCCACCTATCAATAGCATGAAAAGAAGAGAAACGAACCACCAAAACAACTTCAATTATTTTGTCCTCTTTTAACTTGTCGGGCAATAAGAAAATTTATTTTTATATTCCCACATAAGAACAAAAATAAGAAAAGAAAAGGCGGTCAATTAATGGCCTGGGCTTATTTTTATGTTGTTATAAGTATTACGTACAACCCTCGAACAACATACCAAAGTAGGATTTTTGTGGGTTTTCCGTTTTTTTATTAATCCTCCAGTTTATCAAGAATTTTTTTAAATTAATATGAAGTTTAATCAAAAAATAAATAAAATATGATGAATAACAATTTTTGTCATAAATTAAACTCAGACACTACATGCATACTATATGCATGAAAAATTTAACTTTAATTTAAACATATTAACTACTTGTGTTATGATTTTTATTTCCATTATAAAAGTAGTATTAGATTCATTTTATTGAAGTTTATGCTTTTTAAATGTTTTTCTTTGCCACAAAAATCAATCTCCGTTTTTTCTTTATAGAACTTTTTAGCTCAAGTCAACCGTCAAAGAGTTGGTTACGCTGGTCTTCGTGAACTATGGAGAAGCAAGATAGTACCATCACTATAGTTAGTTCGAAATTTCATCACCTTAACCAGTCAACATAATAATTCTGCAAACTTAATTCAAAAGCTATATGATAAGTAATTAGTAGTCAATTATATGGCTTTGGGATTACCAATCTTACGTCTTACTCCGTGAAATTATTACTTAGAAAGTTTGCTCCAAACTCTGAGACCGAATTTCCCCTCTTCATATAGAAAGATTTCCATTTTCAAACTTTGAAATATAAATCCCGCAATTAACAGAATAACTTTGTTTTATATTTAATTAATATAAGCTTGTAGTTGAATAAGATGAAGTTGATTGATGCCTACGTATCAAGCAAGCTTCCATTATTGACTAAATAGAAACAGAATTCCTTCAAACCCGTCTAAGCACAATCTTTATACCTGGTCAAGTCGTTGTATGAAAAATGACACATTAAATACATCTCTTTTCTTTTCCCTCCTAGCTCAAATAGTAGTAAAAAAGAAGGGTGAAAATTATCATGGTTTGTTACAATGATTGACTATAGATTAATTAAACATTCGAGGTATTGTTTAAGTTTCTCTCTCTCTCACTCAGTGACACACATGGTTGGTGGGTGCAGTACACATTTAGATTGGTAAGGAGTGTGCATTGTGAGTTCCATCAAAGGAAAAAGAAAAGCGAAAGAGAATTGGAAGAGAGAAGGGAAGGTCACCTCAGGTTCAATAATGAAGGACATAGGTTTGGCTATCTGTGATAAAATATTTTGTTTACATGAGAAGTTATGAGGATTGTTGTCTTTGCCTTGTGAATTGTGATGTGCCACCACAAGAACATATCACTACAACTCTACATTAGGCTTTCTGCCTCAACTTCCGACCAAAAAGCCAATTTCATTTTGCCCCTACGGATAAGGTTTTGCATGAATGAGTTATACCATCGCACCGAATGGCTTTACCTTTACATGAATAAATGCGACCAACCCTATTGCCGAATTTAGCGTTGATTGAATCTCTGTCCGCTGCCCAACTTCATTTGGTATCATTAGCCCATTATACTAAGGTTTGTTAATCATGGTCCTTAAGATATTTATATATTTATAACGGAACTAAAATAAAAATTATTTTTTTATAAATTATAAAAAAATATATAAGATATATGAATAGTATAATTTATCGTCTCCCAATAAAAGTATTTATATTTAAGTTCCTTAAATAATATTTATAAGATACTGAAACTATACATGTATGGATATGGGAACACAGAGACATAAATTATTGAAAACCCCATACTGGTTATTGCTAGCCATATTACTTTAATTCACCGTATCCACATGCACGTCAAAGTGCCATTTCTATCTCACTTATTATTATTATTATTATTATTATTATTATTTCATGTACTAGTAAATGTTCATCAATGTATAGTGCACCAGCCATAACAAAAGTTTCAATACATTACCTAAAACTTGGTCTCTGGATAGGATAAAAAAAATTATATATAAACAACAGGTACTGCATTAATTTTTTTTTAAAAAAATGGGACTAACTTTTTTGGGTCTAAAATTAGCATTCACCCAATTCAAATTGTATCTCGCATCATATAACCTGGCGAATTAATAAAAATCTTCCATATGGATTTATCCCAAGTAGAAAGTGGAGTTTACAAAATGAATGGATGGACATTTTTTCCTTCTCTTTTCTAAATTAATTAGTGCTGTAGACAGCTCCACATTCGTATCACTCGTACCCATAAAGACTAGTATACTAACGTGTCCCTGCTACTCATTATTCATAATGCTTGGGGAATAAAATTGACAAAAATGTCTTCTTGCTCATATGATCATGTGCTGCATCCATCTTTTCACAAAATAAATGAACAAAATTTGCACTATTCTATGATTCGTGTGGCCACGACGATGAAAAAACATATCGAATTAGATGAATCGTAACACGATTCTTGTAATATCAATGATCATATTATCTGATTATAATTCTACTTTATATGTATTTTTTTTTTCTTTCACCAAGATTGATTTATGATATTAACATTATTACCTTCCGCTTTATGTCATCTGATAATAACTTACTCTTTCGCTCTTTTCGCTCGTTTCCCTCAATTCTAATTCCTTAACTACATAATAGTGTTTTTATCAATTAAATCGTTTCTTTTCACTTCTTGCAACAATCTTTCATCAGTCTCTTAAACAATGTTCCCTGGCTCACATTGTTCCTCTCTCTTTTAGTTCTTTAACTTCAATTCTCATTAACATCTCCACCTTCCTTTTTTGTCTGGCGATAATGATTGCTCGTACATTACGAAGTTTACCATAATTATGTTATCCATAGATCAAATAATTTTATGGATTGAATTTTACTTGATTGTCTATTGTCTATGCATCCAACACAGCTTCCTCTCCCACACCATTAGCCAACAATGTAGTGAAAAGAATTTGAAGGCCTATATGGAAATGTAGCATGTTGGATTGTCTGCAATTATTGCATTTTGAGGGCTATGATGCAGCTCAAACACCACTTGTTCAACGCCACTCTTCAACACCAGATCTTGTTGCTTCCACAAAACAAAACGCAGCCGCAAGATCCAATTCCTTCTGTAGAGAACACGCATTCTACAACTCCCATCAACACCTTCTCAGCCAATTATTCCATGGTGGACCTGACCCTCACCACATTTAAAATTTTTTCTTCTTTTGACCATTCAATTCTAATTCATTCCATCCCATATTTTTCTATCAATTCAAATGCAACCTAAAACATATGTAAGGATAAGGTTACATACAATATCCCTTTCTCTTATATACACTTAACGTGGAACTTCTGAACAATGAGGTACGTAATTTTTTTAGTTTAATTCAAAATATAGCCTAAGAGATTATATGTCTTAAGATGGAATGGAGAAAAACTATAAGCTTGGTAAAAGATTAAATTCAATAATAGTTCTATGTTCCAATCGTTCCCTTGTTTTAGTTTTTTTTCTCTTCTTTTCTCCCTTCTTTCTTTCACCTCTCTTTTATTTTAACTTATTTTCTCTCTTTTTTTATCTTATTTCCACCTTCTTTTCCCCTCTTTCTTTCTCTTTCTTTGTTTCATTTTCGATTTATCATTGGGTTCATTTGTCACCGATCTCAATTAACTTGGATTAAAAGTGTTGTTGATATTGATGTTAAGTTCAAATACAGCCTAAAAGATAATGAAAAATAAGAAATATAATCTTGAAAGACATTTTAAGATATAATACTTAATAAAAAAAATTATATTCTAACACTTAATATAACCTAATTGTCATATGGTAAAAGCACAGGATATTTTGGAAAAGATGGAAAACAATTCAATGATAAATTGAATGTTATCACACAATATTAGGATCAAAGTGTGCATACGGTTCACACCTACACAGATGAATATATACACACTTCCAAATTAGAAACCGCAGTAAAATCAGCTTCAACATCATTGACTATAAATTTTCAAGGATTCGTAGTCGCTCTTTAATTGCTCCATGTTACATAAGCGAATGGTCCACAATTACATATATAAATGTGTTAACCCACAAAAGGGATTATCTATTGAATATAATTATTTACATTATTATTCTTTGATTCTCACCTGAATTACATGATACAACATCTCAGCACAAGCCCCTTTTGGTCAATCCTGCCATCTTCATTATTGCCTAAAAGTCATTCACACGATTCAGCTTCATCATACACTTTACGATTCATAAGAGAAATGCGAATCTTCTAACAACCGACTACAAGTTCCAACAATGTCATATCACAGCAGCTTATAATTTAGCCAGGGACGGATCCAGAAACTTATTAAAGGGGGACTAAATTTTTTTTTTTAATTGTTTAAATGTCTAACTTTAAATAAGTAATAATTTCTTTAAAAAACATTTACTAATTTTACACAAAATTGAAATTAATTTTAATTTTAAATGATAATAACCTTAATCATTATCTTAAAAAAAATAAACACAATTAGTTTAATACAATTTTATTCTAGTTATCACTTTAACTGCTTAACCATTACAGTAATAATAAAACAATTAATTTTACACTAACCAACCTTAATAATTATTATAATAATAACATAGATAATTAAATTTACACAATTTTACATTAACTAACTTAAAAATATATATCTATATACATGAGAAGTGCCAAGGAGAGAGAGGGGGGGGGTGGGGTTACCTTCCCCACTCTCCATCCGTCCCTGAATCTAGTCATCACAAGCTAAAAGCTAGGAGCCTAGGAGTTTAAACTTACCAAGTATCAAATTTGGTAAAATGATATAATGTAATAACGATTTTTCTAAAGGATTCTGTAATAGCGTTTTATCAGAAGTAAATTCTATCAACCCAACTGTTGAATTATGTTGTATAAATGCAATGACAATAAAAACAAAAGTTTAGATGAATTAGATATTCATAGATATGAAATCAAATTGTAACCATTTAATTATATTTTAAAAAACATGTTAAGTTGAAATAAAGTGGGATGATGAAATATCAAATTTTTTACGATACATGATCGTGTGTGTGTACTTAAACCCCTTTTTTTTATGTAATATCATGAAAAAAGATATATAATGCTTTTGTAAATTACCAATATAAATAAATTTATAGTTACATTCTAATCATACATTAGGCACTGAATTAGTAATTTTTAGCTAAAATACTTGTCAAAGATTCAAGTCTATAAATATCAAATCCTGGGAATACCCACACTAATGCAGTGTCTCAACTAACAAAACAAGGTGTCTACAAAAAAAAATTCTTAATAAGATGACTAACACAGAACAGTCCATTTGAAAATTATATTCTTGAACTATTCTAAGAAGTTAAATGCTGAATAGCTCATAAGTAATTAGGCACATCTTCATATTTTCAATTACCTCATTTCCAAAGCATTACAAGCTCAACAGGATCAACACTCTCAATAATCTTTGACAATTAATTTTCAATCAGATAACCCACAGATACATAAAGTTCACATCCAATAACTAATCCATAGGAATATCCAACTAACATTCAATCACTTATCCAACAGATACAAAAATTTCACATCCAATAACTTATTGATATGAATATCCAACTAACTTTGTACACAGTCCATCCATATTGCAGAAAAAACTAAATTTGCAGAAAAACATCGCAATAGCTAAATAAATTAATAAAGATGAAATTATAAATAGACTAACAAGTAACAAGTAACAACAATCAGAAATAAGATTGACACACCTTCAGGTGGCTGAGCTAGCTTCCGATTTTGTGGAGACATCATTTCTTTCTTCAATTGCATCAAAATGTCTTCCATTGTACACTCTCTTTGCCAATTAGCAAGCATAGGAAACAAATGTGGCTCAACCTGGTAATTTAGATATTTATAAGTTCAAATTCAATCACAAGTACAAGGAATCCTTAGTGAAAATGTTACCTACCACTCCAGTTTCTTGGTTGACACAAGTCATGTTAATCCTAGTCTGAAATCTAACAGTTGGTGGATTGTCTGGATAATCCTTGCCACAAAATAATTTCAGCTGGTAGATACGCCCTTCATGAACAGTCTGGTAAGAGAACAAGATGGACAAGAAAAAATCATCATATCAATATATTGTTTTGGCAGTCACTACTGGTTCCACTTAACAACTAGAAAGCAGTACATACATCCTTTGTATGGAATTAATTTATTAAAAAATACTAGCGGTGATAAAAGTAATTCAGATAATGACAGAGTAAAAATGTATCTTGGAAAGATGATATGGATTCAATTACTTGGAAATATTAACCTATATATTTTAAACCATGCTAGCTCTGAATTACATGGTTCCATAAGAAAAAGACTCCAAAGGAAAATGCTATTGCCCATAAGGTCATGACCATTTAGTTTCCAAAGCAATGTTCTTGGAAACCAAACCCCTGGTACCCACCTACCCTCCATTCTGATTGAACTATAATCAGTTCCAAGATGAGATACACAAACACCAAAGTTTGCTAACATAAGTTAACAAGGATGAAGTATATTTTTGGTAAAAATAGAGAAGCATAAATAGAGATCCGTATACTCATAAATTTCTATAAAAATATTAAGTTCTGCAATTTTGCAAAGAGGTTTTCATAGTAACAGAATTTTTCCAAAGAACAGAACAGCTTACACCAGGGGGGCCAATAATAGTCCCAGTCCAGGACTGCATGTAGATATCATCAGCATCATCCATTCCATAGCTAACAGTTCCATCTCCAATTCCCTTCTCACCTCTCTCAAGCTCTTCCAATAATCTGAAGTTCCTAGGAACTGCATACATAGACATAAAATATTAACAAGATAGGTGCAAATTACAATTTGTTTTTAAAAAAAGTTACAATAAAAGATGAACACAATCAATGATAAGTTACATTTACAAGTAAATAGGAAAAAAGGGAGCATATGCAAAAAACATTAAATTCCATCATAACTTGAGTTTATATTTGGTCACTTCTCAATATATGAGTTCACATATCCACTATGATTGATAAAAGGAGAATGACTGGAACCAAATACTGTCAATTTTAGTACCAAAGTTATTGACCCAATGACAGCCCAAAAGTTGTTGGTCAGATTTTAGCTCAAGTGTGATCAAGCTGGGTTGGTATTAGCCCACACATGATCAAGCTTGCCTGATTTCAGCCCAAAAGCAAGTGGCCCAATTTCAGATTATTAATAATAGCCTAATAGGTACCAATTGACCTGCCTGAATCTTGTCGATTGTTCCTTCAAATCCAATAAAAGAAAGAACCAAGGTCAACACAGAAATCCCATTAACTGATCTTTAGAAGAGGGACAATTTTACAGTACACGTTACACAAAACTATGTTTAGCTGAATAGGGTTGTTAATAGTTAGGTTTCATCTTCTTGCTCATCATATGCCGCCAGCACCACGACCAGCACATTCTTCCCCTGCTTCATCTCTGCAACTGGCAAATTTGTGTGCTCTCATTTCCTCCTTTTTTCGTTTTTGCAATTGGATGACAATTCCTCCATTCAATGTCTTTATTTTTTTTTCCTCATATTTCCTTAAGTTCAAGAAGTTGGTTCACCATTTTGCAAGAACTGAATTGCATTCCAGATCACAAAAGTACCACAATTTAGTTTTGAAAATTTGCTATAGAGGACAAGGGTGGTAGGAGCAAATTTAGCAACTATGATGGAGAGAGTAAATGTGACAAAAGAAAAGGAAAGATTTCAAAGAAATAGGATTTGCCCCAATCACACATCCTCCCTAAATCAAAAGCAAAACCATTCCCAAGAAAAGGATAAAATGAGGGGTGTACCAACAAATATAACTACCAAAACCTGACATGTGGCATGCCACCCATTCTAATGCAGTTCAAATAACTACTAATTTTCAATAACACAGGTCCAAAGGGTAGCATCAACAGATTAACCAATAACCACTAAGGAAATATTTTTAGACACCAGATTCCCAGGACCAGTCTAATCCATCCAACTTCAAAAGTCATAAAAGACATTTCCTAGCAGACTTGATCCCTCCTATAATCTCCTGCTCCTGACCATAGAAAGTATTTCATAATCTCCTCCATCGTTTGCATCACATCCCCAGAATAAGTGGATATACAAGTTTGTAAATGTAATGACAATTTATTTTTAAAAAGATTGAATTTTATTTTTATAAAATTAATAGAGAATTACATCACCACTTTGACCCTCCACTTTTTCCTAATTTTACTTCCACTCTACTCTTTCAATCTTTGTATTTAAATTATTTCCTAACCTTGCACACAATTGTGAGCTCATTCAAATACAGTGCCAGGGAATGATGACAAAGTCAGTGGCATAGTTAAAGGACAGGACAACAATGCCGCAAGATGCAATTAAGTATAGAGAGAATATGCTAGAGAGCATGGCGCCTAAGTTTCCACACTAAGTAAACTAAGCAGCAAAGAATTTATGTACAAACTCAGCAAGGAACAACACTGAAAAAGACAATATATTCGCTAATAAATAGGAAAAGAAAAAAAAAAACTCAAAGCTCATTATTACACACTACTCTTTAAAATCAAAGCTTTTTCGCTTTTTTCATTTTTTTGTTTTGTTTTGCTCTTGCTGTTTGTTTATCATACCACTAGTTTGTGTTTTATCTTAACAATATAGCACAAATTCCACGCAACACAGTAACAACTTCAAACACAAAGTATTTGTATCATCATTATCCATACACAACAGCAGCAGAAGCATATCAAACAAAGAGAACTCAAATAGAAATTGTAGACTCTATCAAGAACAGCCAAAAACTCATAATTATAATTAGCGAACCACAAGAGTAATTGATAGAGAGAAGGAAAAAAGATATTAGGAAATGAAGATGGATGTGAAGAGGTTGAATACTGACCGACGACAGTGGAACATTCAGAACCCATGTTTGAGGGTGAATTGGAATTAGATGGGGGTAGGGTTTTGGAATTGAAGAGAGAGATAGAAATTAGAATAGAAAGACAGTGTGTGTGTGTGTGAGAGAGAGAGAGAGAGGGGGGGCGTGAATATGATCCTGAACAGACGATGACTGTGACTCAACTCAAGTCTAACAGCTGTTCGCAAAAGTATAAGGTCCGTTACACTTACACTAACACGTACCAATATATAAATTAAATATAATAGTAGTACTACCAACA
>PYAF01003419.1:28842-50505 GCA_007407185.1 Glycine tomentella | reverse complement strand
AGATAGAAATTAGAATAGAAAGACAGTGTGTGTGTGTGTGAGAGAGAGAGAGAGAGGGGGGGCGTGAATATGATCCTGAACAGACGATGACTGTGACTCAACTCAAGTCTAACAGCTGTTCGCAAAAGTATAAGGTCCGTTACACTTACACTAACACGTACCAATATATAAATTAAATATAATAGTAGTACTACCAACAAAGATTAATCTAACAGACTCATTCATTATTTCCGCTACCGAATGATTCTTATGAGTTCAAACTCCCAAATTTTTTTACTATAAAAATAAAATATAATATTAATACATAAGGTAAGGTACAGCATAATACTGCATCAGACAAGTGGATGCCTGCTTTAAACAAGGTGTACCTAGCCACCTAGGCTAAGTGCATATATTTGACTTCCAACTTCTTGAATTAAATTAATTAGGCAGATGCTACCCCTTTAGATTAAAATTAAAAATACAACTTTTTGGTAACCAATATTACTACCATTTTATTCCATGAAAATTGTGGAGTGTTGGTATAATAATTCTTCAAATTTAAAAAATATTAAATAAATTTGTGAAATTAAATTTGTTAATCATATTAATGATAATAAATTATAAAAATTAAGAACTATAATGATCATAGGTTACACATGTCAAGGACTAAAATGAAATTTTACTTATTTGTTTGCCATTTATCTAATTTTCAAAGATTATTATGAATATTCTCACAATTTTAAGGACTAAAATGATAATTTAAACCTCTGATTGCAACTGGTTCAGCATTTTCCCATAGAAATTTACGTCAAAGAAGAAAGATAATTTAGCTTCCACGTGTTTTCAATTTTTTGACGTGAAACTTTTAACATAATGTGCATTTCAGTCGTTGATACAGACACGCATTAAAATAATCTTCGAAATTGTCTTGGTTTAACTTCCATTCGCACAAATTAGCAGTACAAGCTAAAATGAATTACTTTTGGAGATTTACTCTAAGAAAAAGAAAGAGAGAAAATTAAGCCAGTAAAACAAAAACAGCTGAAAAGTAATGTCATTTGCGCAATTAAATTTCGTAAAGGAACATGAAACAAACACCAAATGCCATCAAGACCTATACTCCTTCAAAATTCTGATGTCAAAATGAATGTTGAACTACAGAGTTGGCTCCGGCATATACTGGGGACCTTAAGGGTATAACCGTCTCCGAAGTTCCTCCACAAATTCTGCTCTAGAAATCTTAATATCAATGTTGGCCTCGAGATTTTTCAATTGCACCACGCCTTCTTTTATTTCCTGCTCATAAACAAGTACCATCCAAGGGATCCTTGATTCTTTTGCATATTCGAAGTGTTTCGCTCTTCTTTTATTGACCAAGAATTCTGCTTTCACCCTAGCATCCCACAGTTCTCCTGCTAGCTCCGCAGCAAGTGTAAAGTCATTCCCCACTATGCTCACTAAGACTTCTGTTTTGGTCGGACGAGCCATCTAACACAAAAAAATTTTAAAAAAATTAAGGCAAACTACAAAGACAATGCCACCGTTCAAACTTTCTTGGCCATGAAATAACCCAAACGTTCACAACTTGATAAGAGAAAAAAAATTATAAACTTGTCGTCAAAACTAGTAACCAAAGGAGGCAACTGGGAGATCAGTTTTATTTATCATCATTAAATGCAGCAAAGTGATGCAAATGAACATGTTTCTACACTTAAAAAGGAATATTAGTTATACATAAAAGCCTTTCGATTAGTATTATCATGCAGAACAAGTCACCGAAATTGAACCATAATAGAAAATGTTGGTTATCTGTGTATGCATGAAGGCAAGTATATGTACCACGATATTACAAGAAAATTGGTGTTGAAATGTGATTTGATAGTTGGTCCCCAGAATAATAATGAAAATTTATTTTTTAACACAAACAACTAATAAAGTTACTTAACACAAGCATTTTGATCACCTGGTTCTGATCCTTCTGTTGCTGCTCCATTATGGCAAATACTCTCTCAATTCCCAGACTTACACCAACTGCAGGCACTGACCTTGAGCCAAACATCCCTATAAGATTATCATATCGGCCACCGGCAGCAATTGAACCAACCTGTGTAAAAACCATATGCCCATTCCTAAATAAAAGCTGAAGATTTCAACAAAAACAATGTAAATGAAACACAGAAAGAACAGGGTGTGTGCACAAATTCAACTGTCATAAAACTATAGAGTTAACCCACTTAAAGAATCAAGAATTTCAATTTAATTTTTCATATTTCTTAAGCTTTTTGAATAACAATTTTAATTACAGAATAGTGGTTGCGAGCCTTCAATTTCAAATTAAATATGGTACTGATTGATTGAACTTTCTATACAATAAAACACGAGCTGAACTGAACTACAAATATCAAATCATATTTCTGATTAACGAAAAGTTTTGGTAAATGTTTATATTCAATTAAGTTGAATTATGGGAATAAAAGTGCACCAGTTTAGGGTGTCACACAATATACCTAAGCTGGCATAATGCATTGTTGCCCCTGGAAGGGTGAACAAGGGATGAAAGAAGAAGCATTTTAAAATGGAGAGAAGATAAAAGACATGAAAAATACCTGAGTGCCTCCTTTAAAAACAGCTTCAAATATAACTCCAGTGTAATAATCCAGACCTCTGGCAAGACTCAAGTCAAAAACCACTTTATCAATGCGTTTTGATTTTTCCAGAGCTATAAATAAAATTTCCAGCTCTTTCAATGCTTCAGAAGCTCCTTCGTGTTTTGAAAAATCACTACC
This sequence comes from Glycine tomentella, assembly GCA_007407185.1. NCBI lineage: Eukaryota > Viridiplantae > Streptophyta > Magnoliopsida > Fabales > Fabaceae > Glycine > Glycine tomentella. The sequence continues at coordinate 47,737 of PYAF01003419.1, read as the reverse complement.
CTCTTGTTTAAATTTAGATAAGAATGCTAAAGGAGATCCTTTTTCTTTAACAAAAGTTTCAATTCTGTCAGCTGTCTCAGCAGTTAATCCTTTTTCTTCCACCTACAGCATCATAGTATAAAGCACATTACTAAACATAACATAATCATGAAGTCAATTAACAAAACAATAACTTCCAGATACTAACAGTTAATATGGGATATTAATGTAAATTTTTACCAGAATTATACCTAAAAGTAAGACAACAAAAATGACAAGTCTCAAAGACCTAAGCCAGTGGAATGGATGATACTTGTAGTTCTATAGATATATAAATCAAGAAACATATTTTTTTTTGATTTTATGGAAAAATGTAAATTACAAACAAACACAAACACACAATATGCGCACATAAACAAACATACTAAAATGCAATTAACACAAATCTATTACACAAGCTAGACTCTTAAAATAATATGAATATATGGAGACTGGATATTAGATCATGCCCCTCAAACAAGACAAATTCAAGCAGATTCCAGACTATTAACATTTGATGAGATGTAAGTTAGCTTTCTAACAGAATAGTAATGCTTTACTATATTATAACAAACGCAAAAACAATATAACCAGTTTTGAAGATAATTAGTCAAGTAACTTCAGCACAACCTTTTCTCCTCAAATCCAACACATAAAGATCAGACATTTGTTACCAGTAATTTCTAAATACAAAATGAATGAATAAATGAATGTGTAAAAAAAAAAACATTTTTCTTACAACCCAGATGGCTCAGGGATGAAGAAACCGCACAAAAAAATTCTATAGAATGAGGTGACCATACAAACAGTGACAGGGTGTTTTGCTACCTCAATAAATCACATGACAAGATTTAACCACAAAATGTGAAGGTAACAAAATGAGTTTAATCCCTAACCAAAACTGCTTCCCATAATAAATAAAGCATAATTTATGAAGTATTTAAAAATGAATATTGAAAAAAATAAACCATACATCATTTATAATGTGCAACAGAAGGAACAATATAAGGTCAAAAACACTACATAATCATCCAATAAATAAAAGACACAAGCAGCATATATCCTCACCATTTCTTTTCTTATCTGTTGAAAAGACTGTTTGTCTAACTTGTCAATGCTTGAACATATTGTTCTAAACTTTTCAGGAGGTACACCACATATTTGCATCATGCCATCCAGTAACTTTCTATGATTCAACTTTATCTGAAAAAAAAATCAAGAAAAAGGTCAAACGTGAACACACTTGTATTGCAATCTGAATGCAGTATTGAATATGGTTTTTTAACCATTAAGTAGGAAAACCAGAGTAATTGCCAGCCACATCCAAATGACTGATATTAGGTTGAATTCTAGCACATAAGCTGAGCGGAGTAAAGCTGATCAAATTTTGCAAGAGCAGGACAAAGGTCACTTCGGTTAGCAAGTAATCTGATAATTGACATAACAAAGACTTGATAACAAAGTTAGGCTATAGCACAAGTTAGGTGGGCATCGGCCAGCAGGTTGCAAAGACCTGATGCAATCAACAATGATGCTAAAAATCGCACTTTGAAGTGTAAAATGAAACACAGCACATATATCAATTGTAACCCAAAATCCCCATATACTAAATCACATTCTGATTTCTGACAGTATCACTTCATTCACTAGGCATAACTATTACAATGATAACCAATCACCAAATAAGTATTGACAGACCATGAAATAATAAACATGACAGTTGATGCCAATTTAAATTTATGAACTCAAAAGACAGTTCCACAATTTCAGAAAATCAATACTATTAGAGATTAGAAAATGAATATTAAAAAATTTACCTCATATTCCCCGATGTCCAGCTCATCAAGTAGTTCAGTCAAAATCCTAACAACCTCAAAGTCCGGACCCATAATTTCAGATGGTGTAGGAGTACCAGCAATATCAAAGTCGCATTGATAAAATTCACGGTATCTTCCCTTAGATGGGTTATCCCTTCTGTAAACCTTGGCTATTTGGTACCTTTTGAAAGATGTCAGACCATTCATAGCCACAAACCTAGCAAATGGAACTGTCAAGTCATACCTCAAAGAAAGAAGCTCCCCACCCTGTCAAACAAGTTGATTACAAATTAGCATGAAATTAACATTCAACTCTCTATATGGATTTAAACAGGAGGGAAAGAGAAGGGAGGGGGGGGGGGGGTACCAATCTGGCATAGAATTCTAACTGCATACATTAAAAACACAGCTCCGATTCAGTATCAGAAACAGAAGCAAGAAAATTTCTAGATGAAAAAATATCCACTCTTCTCATACTTTTGAACATTTTAAGTTTATCCTCACCCATCGAAAAGAGAAAGGCATTGTCATAACATCGAAATGAACAAGCAATAAACATATTACCTGGTCAGCAAGATCATAAATCAACTTCGAATCTTCTCCATATTTTCCCATGAGAGTTTCTCGCAATTCAAAAACAGGAGTATCTAAGGCAGTTGCGCCATGCCTCTCAAAAACTTCTTCTATTATTAAAAAAGCTTTCTTTCTAATTGTCATTTGTTCTTTTGCAAAATCACGAGTCCCCTGGTATGTTATATTGTGAAACTCAAGGTAAGACTACTGGCAAACATATCCCATCCAGAAACAGAAACAAATATTAAACAATTCCATTATCTATAGACAACCCCATCACATGACAATATGACATAAAAAATAATAAATAAATAATAGCTACATCTTGAACAAAATGCCTTAGAACTATGGATTATACAATTAATATTATCATTCTCATGTCTCTATAAAAGTGAAATATGGCTTACAACAATCACTTGATATTACAAATACATAAGCATACACCCACTCTTCCAATACCTGGCCAACCCAGTGTATAATACTGCCATACAAAATTTCTAATTGATTGTTCTGTTATTAGAATGGCCACTAGCAAACAAAAGAACATACTGCATATGTCTTCCATTATTCTCTGCCTCTTCAGATACAATTTATCCATTCCATTGAAAATTGCCAATGACTGCACACTTCCAATTACATAATTCAATAACAAAATGTCAACAAGTCAGTTGGTAAATTACTTTTATATTCAACCTAACTTGCTTAGTACTAAGAATGTAACTTCCTACAACTGATCAAACAACCAGCTCTTTCAATGAATTGTGATTTAATCTTCTCCTCATAGCAGTGAGCAAAATGCATTGGATAGATAAATTATCCAATAAAATGCCCAAACATAATTTCTCTTTGTCTACAAAAGAGTGGAAAATTTAAGCAGACTATAACACACCTAGAAAACAAAAATAATCAAAATCATACAAGTAACCAAAACTAGAGAGAATTACCTTAGGAATCTTGGGTAATCTCCGGCTTTCATTGCTTTCTACAACATCCTTTACTTTCAATAAAAATTCATTAAACTCAGGTTTAGCCAAATCCAAAAGTGATAGAAAATCTGCCACCCAAGTCCCTAAAGCTATCTCTCGACCACTCAGTAACCTCCCCTTGATCAATGCCAAAATCGAGCTAGTCCCTTTCCCCAAAACAACTTTCTTCTTCTTCTTCTCCTCTACTTTCGTGTTCCCCTCTACTTTCATTTCCTTGACACCTAGGATTACATCATTCAACTCAGCAGCCTCAAGCACCGCAACCGCCGTCACAGCTTCCCACACCACAACTTTCCACACAAGTCCAAACAGCACCAAGACCTCGTGTGCAAACTTACCATACTCCTTTCCCAAAAACAAATTAACAGCCTTATTTAAACCACTGCTCAAACCATCCTCATTGGGGCATTCCTTCCCAAATACCTCCCCAATGCCCAATCTCAAACCATCACCACCAATAACCTCCGAATTACTCTTGGCACGAGTGAAACTACACTCACCAAGTTCTTTCAGTGCTGCAGCCAACGGCAACAGCACAGTGCAGACAGCTTCCTCACTCCCAACAACAACACCCTTAACCCCCGAATTCAACTCAACACGCATTCTCGAGTGCACGGCTTTGGCCTGCTCCCTCACACTCCCGTGAACCTTGGGGACGCTCGCGACGGATCGAATATTCTCCTTGCCGACGGACTTGGATCCGTTGAGCAGAACCCGCATGTCGGCGGCGACGGCTACCTCGGCCTTGGAGGTGTGTCCGTCGCCGGAATCCATCAAATTGAAGGGCGTTATGTCGGCCTTCAACGCCTCACAGGAGAAGGCGGCGGAGACGTCGGCGAAGGCAGAGAGCGCGGCGGACTGGTGGTCGAGAATGGAGGAAATAGCGAGCAGCGTGGAAGAGGTGAGAAGGTCTGGTTGGGTGACGTCAGCATCGTGGAATTGGAAGGTGGGAGGGTTGGAATTGAGGGTTTGGGAGAGGAGGAGGGGAATGCGGGAGGGGGCGTTGGAGAGAACGAGGTTGTTGAGAAGGACCAGAAGGAATGCGCGGGATTCTTCTAGGGTTAGGAAATCGGGAACGCTGATGCGGTGCTGAGACGACGTCGTTGCGGTGGCGGTGGTCTTGGAGAGTCTATCGAGGGCGGATGAGTCGATCCGCACGTGAGCGCCGCCCGTGGCGACGGCGAAGACGGAGGAGGAAGAGAGAGAAGAAGCCTTGCCTCCAACCGTTACGGAAGCTTCGGCCATTGCTAAATTTAAGTTTTCAGGGTTCTTTTGCGGCCGCTACGCTTGCTATGTTTCTCTATGCTTTCTTCTTTTCCCTAATTTTTCTATTTATTTCTTCCAACGGTAAAACTAAAACTATAGTTATTTACTTTATTGTGTTGTCTAAAACAAAAAGGTAAAAACCATATTGCCTTGTGTTCACATTAAAATATTATATAGTAATTTACACACAGAAGGCTTCCTTCATTCATTTTTTCACGTTACTTTTATTCTCTTTTTGTGAAAACTGATAAGTGATGCAAATTAATAAAATTAAAAAAACTTCAAAAACTGTTATTTCCCATCGTGCCCTTCTCGATTAACACCATCACTCTCTTTCTCAACCTTCTAAGGACAACCATGGTGTGGAAGGTGATGAGGAAGGACGGTGCTGGGAGTGATGCGGTTGGATCTGTCAGCGGCGACGGAGGAAGGGTGTGTCTGTGTTCGTGATGATGTCGTTGGACAACATGACGGCGGGGTACATCTGAAGCGAAGGGGCTTTGTAGCCGAAGTCATCCTGTTCTTTCACCGGTTTTCATTTCTGCTTCTGAACTATAATAGGAATTCTGGAAAAAATGAAGAAGATTTATTTAATGCCACGTCCAACTATATTCTACCTTTCTTATTCTCATGCTTTTTGTTCTCTTAATAGAAAGTTTGCTTTGTTTATTTGCTTGATTGGTGTTTTGAATTGTTTCCAATTACTGGGTTCTATTTTAAATCAACTTCGTCATTTTCCTTGTTAGGTATGCGTTTGCTGAAATGGAGGGGATTGTACCATGGTCATAAAAAAAGTTGAAGAAGGTATTTCAGTAATCAAAATTTACTAAAAGTTATGTGACATCCTTTCTCCTGTCCAAATATTAAATGGTATTAATTAGTATGGGAGGTCTCTGTAATTTTTTATGAACATTGGGAGAGGGGGAAAGTGTTAGAAATAAGAAGACTTCTGTAATTTCATGAAACTCTATGAGAAAATTTGCGTAATTTATATTTATTAACACTCGTGCAATGCACCTAAATTATTCTTGCATGGCGCAATTTTATTTTTTTTTTGCTGATATTGCATTGCACGATTAAGAATATATTGTTTTATATCTTTATTTTAGTTATTCTTGCATTGCACGATACAGAAATATAATGCTTTAAATCTTTATTTTATTTTATTATTATTATTAAAGAAAATCCAATTATGGATGTTTTGTTCTTTGCTGGATGGCTTTTTAAAAAATTAAATCAAATTTACTTTACCGCAAATAAATTTAAATTTGAATAAATCCAATTATGTTAGAAATTAAATAGCCAAGAAATAGACCAGATAACAAATTCAAAGGAAATGAATCAGTTCCACTTTAGTCGTTGCACGTTTCAACATCTTTAATTCTTTATTGAAACTAGTGCTTGGGAAGGCATAGCGATGAGAATGAATCGAACCAACTGATTTGAATGGCTAATAATTCAATTCATTTGATTCATAAATAGATTCTATTTCGTTTCAATTCATGAATCAATTATATTTCTACATAACTGACAAAATAAGTTTAAATTTACCTTTTTAAAAAATTAAACAATAATTTTATCTTTAAATTTACCAAATAAATTAAAATTTTGAAATGTAGAGAATTTCAAAAATGGATATTGATTCTCCTAATACGAAATGATGATGCCAAAAGAAAAATCTTTGGCATTTTTCACACGATTTTTTTTGAAAAAATTTCCAAACATCCTATAAATGGGCTGTCAACATGTTTTCTATCATTAGACAATCGAAGTCAAACCTGAACCTTATTTATGATTGTTTTTTCAATATCACCGGTGTGTATATATATATATATATATATATATATATATACCATATAATTTTAACTACTTTTTTTTTGGCATCTAGGATTTTAAAAAATAACAAAAAATGGGCTGCGTCATACATACAAGAGTATACAATAATCATGTGTATCCATTAACACGTTCAAATAGCATAGCGAATCGGCCTGTTGATTCCATCAAGTCCCGAATTCGTTTAAATACCATTTCAACAAAATAAAACTAACTCCAAAATATTAAAAAGTAAAATCTTGATACTATGGAATTAAATCATGATAAACCATACGTCCAAAAACATAGATGCCAGGCAACTCAAAATCAAATGCGCAAAAAAAAAAAAAAAAACCAAAATCTCTGATAGGAGTTGAAGGTTTTCTTCAGAACCACTACAAACTAAAATGTAGCTTCCCAATAACAGTTTTCACTTAAGAGGAATAAACCTGGATGAGTGAGTAGCACCAATACCAGGTCTCCCGTGCTTAACGGGTTTGTATGAAATAGAAAACTCTGCCAGATAATGCCCAATCATCTCAGGTTTGATTTCAACCTGGTTAAAGGTCTTGCCATTGTACACTCCAATAATGCTACCAATCATCTCAGGCACAATAATCATGTTGCGGAGGTGGGTGCGGACCGGTTCTGGCTTCTCACCTGGTGGAGCTTCCCTTTTCTGTGAAAAAACAGAAAGGATTGTTAAGCAGACAAGTCAATTCCTACAATTAAACCTCACAGGAAACAGACATCTATAATCCATCTCAAACAACAGAATACACCTGTCAGCAAGTAAATGAAAAATGAACACATTAACAGATATTCATGGTATTAAGAAACTAACAGTTTGCTTGGTTTCATGGTGGGAATCATAAGAATTGACTTGTAAAATATAGATGTTTGATTATTGCTATGTAAATTCAATTTTTTTCTCAAAACCTTGATTCAACTAAATAAAAAACAGTAATTTTGTGGTTGTGTTAAAAAATTTACAACAAGTTATATAGCAAACTATTTTCAGGGTAAAAGCATCCAAACACAAATCTATTTTGCAAAGCCAAACCTTCCAGTCATCTGGGGCCAGCACACACTAAATTAAATGAATTCATTGAACTTAAAGTTCATCGTACGTGTCGTGCAGAACACTAGTAAAACATAGCACATAATACCTTAGGAATTGACGTTCTAGAAAGCATAATTGGAAGCAGAAAAGAAAGAAAAGAGTACCGCTTTACGGAGCTTCTTGATCAAGGCCATGGGCTTTCTGGTGAGGCCTCTCTGGAACCTTCTACGAGCGCGAGCACTGAACATCTTCACGAGTTCATCGGTGGACATGTCCAGAAGCGCATCGAGGTCCACGCCCCTGAAACTGAACTTCTTGAACGTTCTCTTCTTCGGCTGCCCTGCTGCTGCTGCCGCCACATCAACCTCAACGTCTGCCTGCAAATGCAATTAATTCCGACCATCAGAAACAGAAACAGAAACAGAAATAACAACGGAGGAATCAAGCTTCAATGTCGTCGGAGAAGAAGAATAACTCACCATTGTTCCGCTTGCTAGGGTTTCTTTCCAACAACGAGAAGCAGATCTATCTGACTTGTGAGAGTCTCCCGGCTTTGGTTAAATATGAGGGCTTATGCAGTAACCCTAACCCGTATAGTGTTAGTGGACTGGGCCTCAATATCAGTATCTCCATCCCAAAAGCCCGTTCAATTTCACATTTTTTTTTGTACTACAATTTTACATTTTAGCTCAACAATATTATATACTCCATCAAATTATAAAAATTGTGTTTTTATTTCCCGGTAAGTATTAAAATCACATAATCTTTTGTTAAATATGACGAATAATAAGAATAATATAAAGACTAAATATAATTAAATTTAAATAAAAAATAAAATTGGAGGTTATGTATTAATATTGCGAGTTCACCCTCTTTTACCTGTGAATGAGGCGCCGTGGTAGCAAGAAAAAAATGTAATATATAAAAGGATAACAGGTGTTGTACCAGTAATTTTATAAGTAAAACAATGGTTCCTATGCATTGAGTATGTGGATGAATAGTGTACAAAACAAAGTATGCCCCTATCTTGTATTAAGAGTGAAAAACTAAAAAACCTAAGTGTTGTGAATGGTGAAGGGGATGTGCATGAGTCACTGGTGCCTAGGATGGTGCTCTATAAATTTGGTAGTTTTGAGCGATCCATCTCAGTCTAAGGGTATTCGATCGACACAAATTTCTCAACATTTATGAGTCTTGTTCTGGTGCCCACCTTTGCAATGCACTAGTGTTAGAAATTAAGAAGTTGAGTGCTATTTTCAAAGCCTTGCATATTCTATTAGAGGCCAAGTACCAATGTGCTTGCAAAATCTGCTTTATTCATGTAGTGTACTTTTCAATTATCTACTCACTTATCTACTTTAGTCTTGCATATTCTACGATAGGCCAACCAGCCACGTGCAATTTTCTCATATTGAGAGATGGAAATTATTTTGGATTCCCTAGAGTTTTTAATAAATATTTGGTGTGGCATTAGTTGCCCATTTTTGTTAGAAAAAAAAGCTAATAAATGTTAAAAGGGAAAATGTTTATATCATATTTTGATAAATTTTAATTTATTTTACTGATAAAAACACATCTGGGAGTATTTGTAATTTTATCTTGTAATTCATTTAAACTTGTTGTAATTTTTAATTTATCGAAAAATTATTTTAATTATATTTGTAGTTTCAATTATTATATTTTTTGTATTGTGTATTTTACTATTATCTTATACTATTATACCCTTAAATATTTCCAATCAAATTTTAAAAAAAAAATAAAGCAACATATTTTTGTTTGTTCTGTGTCAATTTATTATCCAATATTTATTTAATATAATAATTTTAAATTGAAAAAAAAATATTTTGACCTCAATATTTAATATTTAACAGCCAGAAGATTAAAAAAGTATTTTGGGTTGGTGTGGGGCTTTTGGTATTACGATGGGCAAAATGTAAAATGGAAGCCCATAGCAGTAGTGAGCGAGACATAACATAACATTAGCAAACGCCACACCACAAAGCTGTGTTGCGGGTTGAAGAGCGAAGAAGAGAAGGAAGAAGATGTCGGGTATGGGAGACGGGTACGTGGGCACCGCCCAAGATGCGGTGAGGATTCGACGGTTGGAGAAGCAGAGAGAAGCGGAGCGTCGCAAAATCCAAGAGCTCAAAACCAAGTCGACCTCCGCCAATGGCCAACCCGGTCTCCTCCAATTCGGTTCCAGCACTTCCGAGGTGTCTTTTCTCTTCTCTTCTAGGGTTCTTTCTGCTTCCAAACCTATAATAATAATAATTAACCATTTTATGTATGTTTGCATGTTTCAGATTCTAGAGACTGCCTTTAAGAAGGAAACTGTGGGTTTGGTCACTAGAGAGCAGTATGTAGAAAAGGTACCTACCCTCTCTTGTCTTTTTAATCCCTAATTGCACTACTATTGTGATGTGTCCGATGTAATTTTTGTATTCGTTGATTGTAGAGGGTTAACATTCAGAGCAAAATTGAGGAGGAAGAGAAGGAGAAACTTCAGAAGCAACAGCAAGAGTACGTCTTCTCATCACTCCTTCTTCTTCTTCTTCTTCTTCGTCACGATTTATTACTTATTATTCTCCCTCTCCAAACAGAGAGGAGGAGCTTCAATTACAAAAGCGTAAAAAGAGGAAGATCAGGGGCAACTCTCGATTGTCCTTTGCTGAGGATATTGACAATGAACCCCAAGACGACGAACCACATCATAGTAAGGGTAATGCTTGCTGTCTCAAATTAGAGTTTTTCTTCATTTATCAGTGTAGTGGGTATTTTGCCAAGCTGGCTAAATAGAGAATTGTGAATGTTCATTGATCAATGATTTATAGAAAATACAAAAAAAAAAAAAAGGCATTAAACTTTGCTATGCTTCTAGCAGATAATCTGGAAGCAAATAGATTACGGTGTGGTAAGCTTGGTAAAGACCCTACTGTTGAAACTAGCTTTCTACCTGACAGGTGTGTGTGGCGTCTCATCTCTTATTCTTTCTTACCCCCCCTTCCCTAGTACCCCTGTCCTTTCTTTACTGCTTGTTGCCCTAACATTCGGGCATAGGAGTGCTGAGGATTCTTGTTCAGTGAACGAGAGGCTGAGGAGCAAGCTGAGCGTGAAAGGCTGCGGAAACAGTGGCTTCGTGAGCAGGAGCAAATTCAAAGTGAGTCTGCTCCCTCTTTTATATTAGTTTCCATTGTCTCTTAAACTCTTTTTGAAACAACATCAAATAAAGGGTTAAGAAGTATAGCTAATGCAATATGGTTATATTAGTGGTGAAAATTATGCTCATTTGACCCCTAGGCATATAAATTAGCTGATGCAGAAAACCCTTATAACTAAATAAAAAAGTTTATGAGTAAGTAAGTTATTTCTGGGCATCAGATGAGCCTCTTGAAATCACGTACAGCTACTGGGATGGAACTGGCCACAGGCGTGTGATCCAGGCAAGTAAAGACCATAAGCTTCAAGTTTTTAAGTTCCTGAACATACCTTTACGATATAATATTATATCTTGGTGTCTGAACGATTTTATAATATGATTCAGGTACGCAAGGGTGACAGCATAGGAGAATTTCTTCGAGCAGTTCAACAGCAACTTGCTCCTGAATTCCGAGAGATTCGAACAACTTCAGTAGAAAATTTGTTATACGTGAAAGAAGACCTTATCATTCCTCATGTATGAGCTTTGAATTGGTTTTAATTTCAGAAAGTCTGTGTGCAACTTGCTATCTTGTTTGTGTTTGTATAAGTTATGTTAAGATTATTTTAACCAAAGGATATCTGCTAACTTATTTACCTGTTTCCATGTGTATTACAGCAACATAGCTTCTATGAGCTAATTGTGAACAAAGCTAGAGGCAAAAGTGGACCAGTATGTTTCTTTTATTTATTTATTTTACGTTCTTCTCTATTGGAAGGTGCATCTTTTGTTGTTAATAATATGATCAATACTCAGTTTCTTAATGCTCAGGGGCAAAGCATAGTTAGGATTTAGGTCCCTCCAAACTTTTCTGCAAATGATTACTCATTTGTAATTCATTTTTCCAAAATAATGTTCCCCTGCCCCAATTAATGTGTTTGTTCTTTTTGGCTCCTTTGAGAAAATTTTCCCTAGTTTTTCCTGTGTAAATGGCTTCTTTGATTGACAGTAGTAGTATTTTAGATATAACATTCTGCTTATAGGATCAATTTCTTTATTAGAACAAGGAAGAACATATTCAAAACTATATGGATGCTTGGAAGAAAGAAGTCATAAAATAAGCAAAAATAATACAATAGTGACAAATGTAATAAGATGGAGGAAGATACAATGCTGAGTGAATATTTGTTCCACAACTACTTACTTAATTAATAAACCAAGTTGTTTTGTTCTATTAGTGATTTTATGTTTTTAACCCTAGGAGGAGGGAGGGGATGCTGTACTGATTTTAGTTCCAACTTCCAATTTTTAAGTTGCATGGTTCTCTGTGTTGCTTTGTAATCCTTACTGATGGCTAATTAAATATGTTGGGTTCAAGCATTTCTCTTTTTCCCCTCACAAATTTATTTCCTTTTTTCAAATGGTATTAGAGATACTAAGTCGGAAAACAATTAATAATAATTTTTCCTTTTCGATCTTCTTGTGATAATGCTTCAATGTTGTAGTGTTTATATGATTGCTCCGTCAAAATTGCATATCATCTGAAGTATCTCATCCCTAAATAACATTTGCATGCCATTATAAACTTGAAAGTGTCCCCTATTAACTTGTGATTAATTTTGCGGTGTTAAAATTACTTGTTTTTCTATCTGTACAGCTTTTTCATTTCGATGTGCATGAGGATGTACGAACAATTGCTGATGCCACTATAGAGAAGGATGAGGTATACCTTATTCTTAATTATTACTGCTAGTCTACTACTATTTTCAAAAATCTTAACGTTAAAGATAATGAAAACGAGTGTGAATATTTGTCTTTTATAGTAAACTTCGGGTTTTTGCTTAATTATCTTACTCTGGTGATATTGTCTCAACCAACAGTCTCATGCTGGGAAGGTTGTAGAAAGGCATTGGTATGAAAAGAACAAGCATATATTTCCTGCTTCAAGATGGGAGGTACTCTCTCTCTCTCTCTCTCTCTCTCTCTCTCTCTCTCTCTCTCTCTCTCTCTCTCTCTCTCTCTCTCTCTCTCTCTCTCTCTCGTGTGCATACTGCATAGTGCATGAGTTGGTCTTTTCACTCTTTTGTCCTCCTCTTGGTTGAGCATTTGTAGGATGTTTAATAAATCTCTATTAGATAGGATATTCTGAACTGACTATTTATTATAACATTCTGTCAGATTAGAGTGCATATGATGTGTTGCATTTTCCTGCTTAGCTTCTGATTCTAGTTACCATTTTTTCTCCTTCTATTGCAGATATATGATCCAGCGAAGAAATGGGAACGTTATACTATCCACGGGGATTGATTTGAGGCTGCCAAATAATTTGCATTAGCATTTACTGTATTGACATTTAAATTGATCATGCGTTTGCACTCCTTGGTGTTAACTATGCTATTATTAGTCATTCCAGCGTTTAGAATGACTAGGTTTCGTGTTACTGTGATTCATTGTAGACAACTTGGAGAATTAGTCAGAACTATATTATAGAGGATTTCGTGTCAAATAAGCTAACTTCTAATCTATTTACTAGCTTACGTACTTGTTTACCGAAATTAAGTATTTGGTAATTAAGCTTTCAACAATTATAAAGTTTTATTTCACTAGGGTCGGGTACATGATGAAATTATGATATTTGGTAATTAAGCTTATTTTACTATAATGAGCTAAGTTAAAATTTTGTAAACTGTAAATGTACCAAAAGAAAGTAGTATTTATTGTAATACACTTATTTTTTAGCCTTTAGAAGAAGGGGAAAAAAAAACTTATTTTAGGCCCGACCTTTTGAAAAAAAGTAGCATATTTCTGATATGTATGGTTTAACTTTGATCGAAGTTAAAATGCTAGATATCTAATTAAAACATTTTGTAATCTTTTAAATATACGTTAATTTGGTTTGTTAGTTAAATGAAATGTTAATTACTTTTTCAGCAATATATCTATCCATATTTGTAGAATCAATGAGTTAATTTTTTTAATTTTAATCTGTCAATTAAATTGTTTAAGTTACTCTCTTGTTAGATTGATTAAAACTTTTTGCACTAATTATTTATAGAAAGTATTGACAGATAAATTTATAAGGATTTTTACAATTTTTTATATAATCTATTTGGTTTCGCGTTGAAGGCTAATAACGTGCTTAAAAATTGTAGAAAGATGAAAGTTATAACCTGACTGTAAACATTTTTTTTCCCAAAAAAAGAGACTATTATAAACGTTGAAATTGGACGTGAGTCTCCTTTCATATCATATTAATTATTATCAACTCACAACCTCTTTCCTCATAGTTCTTTCTCAATCACTAAAACCACCTTAAAACTCTTACCAAGTCCATTTACTTTTCTCATGGTCTTTTCTCAACCACCAAACTTAGGTTATAACTCGTACCACGCCCAATTACTGAAAGACGAAACTATCTTCATTAGCTTCAAAACATGAATGTGGAAATCTACGTCGTGAATGGATAAGCAAACAAACACGCTGAGTCATTTTGCAGCTTTCTACTTTCATCTCCAATTAAATCCTCATTGGATCATGGGCCCTCTTCATTTTTATGTCATAGTGGCTGCAATCCGGTTTCCACTACAAATACACCAAAGTTTCCAAAAGTGGTTACTTCTATATATTTACGAAATCTTTATTAGCACTCAATTTCCAAGTGTTTGTGTTTTGGACTAGTGACTAATTAATGACTTTTCTCAATCAATACAAATTACAAAACAGATGTACAGAAAACAATCACCATCTGTATTAATTAATTTGGTAGTAGCTAATCCACAGTTCATGATAACAATAATAACATCACCAAAGATAGAGTTTTGGTAATTCCAAAAAAACAAAACCCTAAAATCTTATTTTTGTAACTTGCTAAATTGCCACAATTCATCCATGTTCCACATGTTACATGCAAACTCGTTGTTTACCCAATTGCTTCCTACCATTTGACAATCACCAGTTGGGTATTGCGCATCCTCAGCCACCCTTGTAGTAAGCGTTTTGAAGTTGTCCATCTCATAGACATTGTTGTTTACATTGTAGCCGTCATATGTGAAGGTGCCAAAGTCATTGTTATTCAAGGCATGATATTCGGTGATGGTGGTGTCTCCAAAATGCTGAGGCACTTTTGGAATATTTGCTGACTCAGACAAGGAGATGCATGAACCATTGTTGTGTTCAGAGTCTGAATTCTGCTCATGTTGGTCCATGTAAGTGGGACCAGCTTCATTCATACAAGGTCCCTGCCAAGGGGTGTGTGAATGTGATGGTATGGTCCCAACAGTTGAATGCTGAGAAACACCATCAAAAGGCATAGGAATTGCCTGGTTTTGAATTGACATGGCTGAAGAAGATGATTCTTTGGCTTTTTGAAGCAATCTAGGCATCCAGAAACGCCTAACAAGTTCTTGAAACTCTTTGCTGTCAGTGTCAATTTTCAAATGTCTTGCTTGTTTCTGAATCCTAGTTCTCCAATAGTTCTTGATTTCATTGTCTGTTCTGCCTGGCAAATTTTGTGCAATTTTTGACCACCTACAGTCATTAAAGAAAGAAGTGAAAATCCAGAGAGAAGACAATATTTTGGAATGGAAAGCATGTTTGTTGATAGCGGCAAGATTTGCATCTTTGCTTCTACCAGCACTTTGAAGAGCCAGGTTTTAAAAAACAGTATGTGATCACGATTTTGGCCGCGATCTCAAGGTTTTGAGAGTCCTTGTGACCGTTTCAAGGCTGCATTGGCCGCATTAGTCTACAATTTCTCACAATACAAAGAAATCGCGATAAAACACTGACTGTAACCACAACCTCGACCACAATTTAAAAACCTGTGGAGCTAAAGAATCAAATGCACAAGATATGCACCTGTTTCCCCACTTTGAGTGGAGTTCGAGAATTATAAGTTGCTCTTGTGGGGTTAAATCTCCCCGTTTTACATCTGGCTTTAGATAATTTAGCCACCTTAATCTGCAACTTTTCCCAGTTCGCTTTAATCCTGATTCATAAAATGGACAGGAATTTAATCAGAACTCGCATGAGAATTGATAAAAAAATAAAATAAAACTACAGGTTAGCCTTTCATTTATGTATTTAACTTGTTGTGTTGTTAAGTTACCTGAACGTTTAGCTAGCAAATTCCATCGCCCTTCTCCATGACTAGAAATATATTGGGAGAGCAAATTATTCTCTTCAAGAGTCCAAGGCCCTCTTCTAAGTTCATTGTCATCTTCACTAGAACTGCTGACGCTCTTTGAAGTAGACATGGCTATCCTCACTCACTAAAACTATAAAAAAAACTACGCATATATATGCAGGACTTAAATGGGGTCAAGGGAGAAACTAGAGTTACAAAGCAAATTGGCCTACGCAAGTGCATAGTGTATAATATACTATTACTGTATACTGTATGTCTGTATCCCATTTTGGGGAGTGAGATCAGGTCAAAGTGAATACTATACACTTTAATACTTTTCTAAAATCATGCTCTAAATTCCATACGACACCTTCCATTCACCTTCCATAGTCATTGCCACAGGAAACATTGAAAGGTGGATAGGTTCATTGTTTGGCATCTTACCTTTAATTTATTTCTTGACTTAACGACACGTAGCTATGAAATTAACGTTACAAGCTTATGCTATGCCTTGAGCTACATTAAATTGTTCTCAGTCAAAGAACAGACTGAAGTGAATTGTATTCCAAATTAATCACTCAATATCCCATGCAGACATCAAGAAAAGTCTCCACATTTCTTTATATGTTAAAAATGAGTGTTATGTCACATTCTTTATGTTATTCAATTTGCCAATCTAGGATGTGGTGTTGCTGCAGTGATTTCAACATTTATCTTTGAATTGTCTTGGACTCTTCCTTCTTAATTTCTATTCTTTGTCAGTGGTTTTATATTTATTCTCAAGTTTCATCAATCAATCCAAGTGAAGTGGGTGAGAGCAAAGTTGTCAACTTTGGTATTATTTGGTTCCAAAACATCTAAAACTTATTATTCTAAATATGGCCGAGAAAAGAAACAGAGATAAAAGAAACGAGAGAAATAAATAAGTAGAAATGTATTACTTGCATAAATAGAAATTAAGATATTTCTTTCTACTTGTAGAGTGAGTGAAAAAATGTGTTAAGACTTTAAAAAAGGTAAAATAAATGGAAATAAAAATGAAAAGAGAAAATTTTCCGCACATAAAAGAAGTCAAGTAGATTTTTTTTCTCACTCAAGTACTTTTAATCATATATTCATTTTCTCTTTCGCTTCTTCTTATGTTTCTTTCTTTTTGTTATTATTTCATTATTTGTTTTTCTTTCTTTCTTTCTATTTCTCTTCCTTTTATCTCAATTCACTCAAAATGAACAAATTATATTTTTCCTCTTCTCTTAATACGAAAGAACTAGAGAATTTAATTTTATCCAATCTTTATCTTCTTTGATTCTTACCGTGCTTGTTGTAATTTTTTCACGCCTCGAATATATTTGTGGTAAGTTATCGGTATAGTTTCCACATCTTAAATGTCATTTCTTTTTTCTAAACGGGTTTCCAAAGACATTATCTCTCCTACAGCTCAAACAAACAAGAACGGCCAAGAGCCCAAACGTGATTAACATTTCATGCTCATCCAAAATTGGTTATTTTCAAAATCGTTATTATCAATGGTCGAAACACTTGAATGCAGCCCTTATCTCATGAAGCCATTGTCATGAGTCATGATATGAAGGCATTGAAAAATGGATGAAGTAATTGGCTATTTTTCATAACATAACAGTGACAGAAACGTGCTTGACTGAACATAACAAAAATTAATAATAAACTTACTCAAAACGTGTGGTAATTGGTGTTGGCATAATAAGGGGCGGCATGGAAAGCCTGCTAGGAATCTTAGAACAGGACCACTTTTTTTATGTTTGATTGGTTGTCACTTCTCGCATGATGTCAGCCTTGGCATAAGAATAGCGTTCGATCCGTGGTTCCCGTTAGTCCAGTTTTTTTCATTGGTGTTCTGGACATAGAGACGAACAAACAATACATTGGAATTTAGAAAATTTGCTACGATATTTCGCTGTTGCTTGCTATGTTTGACTTACGATGTACTATTATTTACTTTCTGCATTTTCTGTTGTTGATTTTTGAGTTAAAGACAACCACAGAGCGCTGCATAACAGGTGGAATCATCATACACATAAATAAATGTGACACGAGTGATTATATGAAATATGTGACATAAGTGATTACTAGTTTTTTTTAGTATATGATATAGGTTTCATTCTTAATTATGCACATAGAGCAACACTTATGGGTTGAAAACTTGTATCTTAATTAACTGCTACTTTACCTTTTCAGAGATTAGTTCTATGCTTTTTTGCTGTGAGAATATTTTGGAATATTCAATTTTGGATTAAAAATATAAAATAAAATAAAAATGTGCATGAGATCATTTCATTTTCCAAATCAAGTGGCAAATTATAATTGTAATTGAAGCTGAGCTGATACGAAAAACTTGGTGGTCAAGAACACTGTAGGATAGTCAATGTTAAATTGTCTCGTGTTTGTCAATGATGGGTTCTTTTTATATTTGTAAAATAACCAAATCTTTTTCAGCATATATGTGCTGAATTTCATCCTGATTTGTTTGATTGCTTAAACTAATCACTTACCATCAGATCGGACTGAGAGAAATTTAGAAGTTACGTAGAAATGAGATTTTATAATTAAGGATAACTTTAAAAAATTAATTGATATCATCTATAAAAATAAAATGCATTTATTTTTTGATATTATATTATTTAAGAATTTTACTGATTAAGATGTTTGACTATTTTTATTAAAGACTCTCATTCCAATCACTTAAGTAATTGACTAAGTCAATAATAAGTGTTTATTTGTATATTGAAACACAGTGAATATGCTTAACCTCACCAATATTTAAATAAAAATAGAGAGAAAATAGGAAAGAGACTTGATAACATCTTGTCATGTCTATATGTAGGGGTGACAAATGTGTAACATCCCGGGCGCTGACGAGGGCAGGGAGTGATCGCCGGTGCAGTGAGGCACGGACAAGGAGCGGCTCCTGGCAGGCTTCCAGCGGGAGGGGTACATGAATGAATCGAATACACACCCGAACGAGAGGGATCCAGAGGCTGTGCAGGTATGGGACTGTACAGTTGAGGATAACTTAAAAGGATTTAATAGGTACTACCTATACCAACAAGGTGCATCTACTTT
>PYAF01003419.1:13424-28742 GCA_007407185.1 Glycine tomentella | reverse complement strand
AGAACTCCACAGTTAAGCGTGCTTGGCTCCGGAGCAATCTTGGGATGGGTGACTTCCTGGGAAGTTTCTCAGGAAGTGTATAAGTGAGGACAAAGACAAAATACACTGAAAAGTCTTGTGTTGGTATGTAGGGACAATCGTTGATCCTACAAGTGGCCGGACGTTACAAAATAAATCTATTTAACTACTATCCATTCAATTTATCTACAATAAATTCATCAAATTCATTCATTACAAAAAAATAAAACTTAGTCTCGACTAATGTTTGTCAAAAATTAGTCTCAATCGAGATCATCCGAAAATAATCTCAATCACCTGTTTGAACTATTATTATTTTAGAAAATATTGTAATTTTTTTATAAAATATATTAGTTTTAAACTTAAAATAATTAAGGTTTAATATATATATATATATATATTTTGGATGGATTGGATGAATATCTATCCGTGAAAAAAATGTTAATAAATGGATTGGATTCATTAAATATTTTTAATGGATTAAGATGAATTATTTTTATTCGATTCATTAGAATACAGATTGAGATTGATCTAATACATCCATTTGCTACCCCTAACTATATGTGATATCATATGTGATTTGCGCAAATGTCATGAGGGATACACGTTTTTATCAAACTATTGTCCAAGAAATTTCAAACAAAAAATTAAACACACGATGAGTGGTTTAAATTAAGATGAAACTATAGTGCTTCATTTAGATGATTTAAGAAATTTAGGTCTTTGTGTAGAAAATAAAAAAAGAAATTTAGTTTTTAACTATATGCTACAGTTTTCACAAAAATGATATGCACTTGATTTATAACCCTCTTACAGCGTTTTTAGAGCATTTCTAAAATCAGATTTTATGAATTATTTAAAATTAAATAATATTGCTTAATAAATTTTTATTATTAAAGTAAATGATTTGATAATGTATTGCTTAATTGAATTGTTTATATAAGTAATTGCTGCTAAATTCATTTTTATCAATTAAAGAATTATTTTTCAATTATAAGATTTAATTTAGTTCAAGTTAGATATTCATTCTAATAACTTTTAGATTGAAATATTTTTTTATAAAATTTAAATTTATGTGATATTATAATACTCACGAATTTAAAATAAATAACTTATTTAATCAATGATACATTATAAATATTCTTAATTAGAATCCAACAAAATATAATTAATGAATCCCCTTAGGTTTGGAATAGAACCACGCCTAGGGTTCAAATGGCAACTAACAGAGCAAATCTATGCATTTTCATTTTGTGAACTTCAATAAATCTTTGATGATGTTAATGTTTTCTATTAAGATTTCTAATAGTTATAGATCTAGAAGAGACAATAGACAAGACAGGTTGAGTGACAAAGTTGTACAAGTATTCGCCAGAAATACAGCCAATAGAATGGAGAATAAATTTGACCCTTGATTATTCACGTGCCCATATTTAATAATTAATTAATACCACCAATCCACCGCCACATTAATTATAACAACAATATATAAATTTATTTTCTCTCATATTTTATATGTTTATCATATTTTCAAATTATGTGTCCCTTATTGTCCAATAAACATGTATTCCTTATTTTCTCTTGATATTTTTTTTCCATAAAAAAGGATAAATAATCAAAAGACTTAGATTATTGATAATGTTTATCATATTCTATTATGGAATAAGTATTATGAAATATGAATAAATAATTAAGAAATCTATTCAAAATACTTATTTCAAAAGTATATAGGTGACATTGGCAAATTTCTCTTTTTCTTACAAACTCCACACCCTCTTCGCTTTTGCCCTAGTTTATTTCCTCATTCCTTGTGTGTCCCCATTCATGTGTGTGTTGAGGTGGATGCAAAATCTTCTATGAAGCGGCAAGGTCGATGCTCACGGTGGTTATGGAGGGCTTGTTCTCTAGGGTTTGATGGGAGAGGCAGGGATGTAGGGTGTCTGGTGAGGGGTTTTGTTGTCCTTTTGGGTGTTTTTGGAGGTGCAAATAGCAAAAAAGGCTAGGAAGTAATTCCCATAATTTTGATATCAGTTTGTTTACCTCTCTTCGGTGTGTTTTTTTTTTTTGTGTTATTATGGATTCAATTTGGATCTTTAAACGATACTGAAAGATGTACTTGGCCCAATAAGAAGTTAGCATGCGTCAAATATTGGGGATATCTTACACAAGGCCACTTTTATATTTCTCCTAGAAAATGTTTCCTTCAGCTCCACCAATGATGTGAAGGATGCATTTGGACATCCATAGCTCTACCTAAATCAATGAGCACCATATCAAATGATATTTTGGTCTAACAGTAGCTAGATTCACGTCCTTTTTTTTTTTTTTATCGGCATGTCCTTTGTTTTATCATTTTCAATGTAATTCAAGTAAAGCGCGTATGATTGCATAACGGCTTTTATGATAAAAGTTATATGTCAACATTAAAGAAAAAAAATGAACTGTTGAATCCTGTGTACTTGGATAAGCTTTAGATGTTACATTTGGAAGAGTCTATTGATACGAGTTCTTCATATATTATAATCGATTATTATGAATTTAGTTCTTTTGATTTAAACTAAAATATGAAATATCTCAAAATCTTATATATTTTTACTTTTTCACTTTATATGAACCTAATCCGATTTTTAGTATGTTTAAAAAAGAGGTACACTTTTCAACCACTTTTGCAAATGAACCCCTCTATTATCAATAAAGTTATAATATTTATAACCATTTCTGATAACATTTTTTACTTACAACTTTACATTTTCTCTATCATATAGCTCATTTTATCTTATATATTTTTCTTCTTATAATCTTATTTCTATATAATTGTGTAAAGAATTGTGGATAATTTTCGCTGTACAAAATAGTATGGACAATTTACTTTCCTAATAAAATATATTTTAGGAGTGATTAGAATTTTTACCTGAATTAAAATATATATATATATATATATATATATATATATATATATATAAAACAAGAGAAAGAAGGAGAGCAGGAAGCAAGGTGGAGAAACTAGAAAGAACATAGGGTTGTCCCAAAGGTCAAGTGCAGTTATGTGTTAGATAAATCCAATTAACCTAACTAGTAGCCATCCATAGGCCATCTTTGTATATGGTATCCTCATCCAAACCTGAACTTGTTTGGTTGTAGTACCTTAATATTTACTAAGGATTAAATGCAAGGGCATGGGCAAGTTGATCGCACGTTTATAACATGGAAGATAAATATATCATCGTCCAATCAATTAGGCAAATGTGATAACTAAAAAATCTCATGCAATCTCGTAAGGTCTTACATTCAAGTTGTCAAATTAGGCAATGCCTGCTATATGGCTTTGAAAAGGGATAGTAAGGCCTTACTTCTATAGGGAAGGTTGTCCCAAAGTTAACAGTTTGTCTTTGTATACGAATCCTCAATGCTTACAAATGTTCAAACCATGTCCACTTTTGTAAGGGCTACAACTACAATTGGGTACATAGGGCAACTACTATTGCTATTTGCCCATATGGTTTCTTTAGACATTGGAGGCCTAAGAATCTATCCCTTAAATGAGAATTGAATGAACTGCCATACGCCAAAGGTACACTCCACATGTCATAAGGCCCGTTCTATTCTAAAGTTTGGTTCATTCACTTCTCAAATGTCAGTCCAAATAAGAGGCAAGTCACCAAACAAAAGAAAATGAAGTGCGTGATTTAAACAGCAGTAATTGAAAGGTTTGAATAGCTTAGTAAAACTTGCTTGCCAAGAAATCCCGCAGAGTCTTTTCCCACTACTTGTATGATCAATTTTAAAATTTATACTTTCAAGTTTCAACACAACACTTTTTTAAAGAGGCAGAGGGAGTAAGGTTCCCAGTATCAAACATAAAGCACCATGATGATATGGCATCAAGTTTGGACAAAAATGCTAGAAGATCAACTTCGAGGAAATGGTCGAGTTGCAAACATGTATCATTTGGACTATGTTTCTAAGTTCTATGGCTACAATTACCATATACTTGCTTATTACTGTGTTAATGATGCAGATAGGTACCGAGTAATTCAACAGGTAAAAATTATAAGAATGGAAAACAAATAGTATTAGAATCAATTTTTAAATTACTGTTGAGCAAAAATGGGAAGGATACAAAATTATAGTATACAAGGAGATATTGATATAACACCGATTGAGAAAAAGATCACAAAAAATCGGTTAAAGTGATTTTCAACAGGTACAAACTACAAAGAAAGTGACTGTAGAAGCATCGGTGAGGAAATTATATTACATGGTTTTTAGTCTTTTGAAAAGGGGGATTTGAGACCAAGACGGATATACAGAAAAGTTATTAAGGGATCTCTTGATAAATAATTTCTTTGAAAATCTAGTTTATACCCAAGTTGAATGACTGTATGTGATTCATGTAGCTGATTTCAACCGGTGGAAAAAGGGTTTTATTATTGATGTTGTTGATTTGAGTGCGGACTTAGAAGTAAAAATCAGGAAATAAGCCCTTGCTTCCGAAAATATTTGTTAAAAGGGACTTAATTAGTCTCTTTGGATATAAGGTTAGAAGTGTTTTTGAAAGTTTCTCTATTAAATTTTTTTTATATTTTTAATAGAAGAACTCTTAAAAGCACTTATGACTTGTATCCAAACATTAGGTTCCACTCTGAAATACAAACTCAAGAGTCACAAATCATAGTGTTCAAATCTGGGAAGAGTACTTGAACCTAAACTATTGCTTCTACAAACAGCTACCCTTTTCCCACTACAGATTAAACTTTGATAAAAGATCTCAAAGATAGGATCTCAATTAAAGGTGTTTTTTTTTTCTTCCTAAAAGCTCCAAAAAATAGACCGTGCTTTCCTCATAAAGCATTGACCCATATTACAGCGCTTGTCTCACAAAGCATGGGCCCATATTGAAATTGGACATTTCTCCTGTATATGGGGCCAACCAGGGGAACACAACTAAAGAAGCTTGAGTTGCCACGTGGGTTAGTTAGACTTCTCCTATTGGTTAATGTAGCTGCAATCTCACATTATAAATAACAGTGTCAAGCACATTATCCAGATAGCAGTTAAAACCTTTCAAAAACTTTGTTCTTACAAACCACATGGCTGAATTCACTGCAGATTTGCGAAGTCTTAGATTTCCTTTCTTAGATATTGATAACATGGAAATGCAGAACTTGATGATGCCATTCTCCTGTGAAAGCTTCTTAGGTTCTCCAGAAGCTGAATTTGCAGGAAACTTGGAACAGAATTTTCCGGGTCTTGTTCAATGTGTCGATCACAATGAAGTTCCAGTTTTAGTTCCTATTATTAATTCAGTTAAAAATGAAATCCATGAAGGTCAAAAGAGGAAAGCAACTGATATATGTAAGCCAAGTTCTGCAAATTCAACTCCTGCTGTTTCTGAGAGTGGAAGCAAGACAAAAAATGTAGATTTTCGTCATCTACTTCATTTTATTATATTCTTCATGCATAATTTTTTACACATATACGACACAGTGATTGATGTTTTATTTGTTCTGCATGTGTTCAGAGTTCTGGAAGAGGCAAGAGAGTAAAAAGGAATATGATAGAAGACAAGAAACCGAATGAAGTAGTTCATGTTAGAGCCAAACGAGGTCAAGCTACTGATAGTCACAGTTTAGCAGAAAGGGTATATTTTCTTAATCTCGTTCGTCATTTGTGACTTTTAAGATGTTTATCCTAAAAGTTAACAAACTTATCGTAATGATTTGTGTTTATATGACAATATAAAAACCTTTTATACTCTCGTTACATAGACTATATTTACTCTAATTTTTATGCTGGTTAAGATAAACGTGGAATAATACATATTTTTCATTTATTGGTGTTCAGGTTAGAAGAGGGAAAATCAATGAAAAACTTAGGTGCTTGCAGAACATTGTCCCAGGATGTTACAAGGTAAAGATTTGTTTATTTACTTATTTATTATTATGCCAAGTTAATATGTGTCTAACTTTAAATGTTAAATCTCTGATTTTCTTTTTCCTTTCACATTAATGGAGTTGCAGACAATGGGTATGGCAATAATGTTGGACGAGATAATAAACTATGTCCAGTCCTTGCAGCACCAAGTGGAGGTAAGTGATGAAAAAAAAGAAAGAGTGAATGATCGAAAGAATACTTGAAACGTAACATTAAAATCACTTAATGTTTAATTTTACTTGCAGTTCCTCTCTATGAAGCTTACTGCAGCAAGTACCTATTATGATTTCAATTCAGAGTCAGATGTTTTGGAAACAATGCAGGTGCATACTCCTAAATATTTCTCGGCCTTATGTTTCTGAAGGATATGCTCGTTTTAATGTTGTTCATTACTTCATTATGTGTGGAGTGCAAACAATTGAGACTTGTGATGGATAACATTTATAAGATGTGGTAATATAAAAATACGAGTAACCTCCACTTTATGAGATTTTGTAAATCTCCACTGTTGTCCTGACTTCATAAAATATTGTAAGGACTAAATTAAATGAAATTCAAGCTAGACTAAAGTAATAGTTTTATAGATTTAGGAATCAAAGTGAATAATGTCTTATAATTTTAGGAAGCTACGTGAAGGTTTACTTGTGAATATAGGTTAGAAATGATCATGAATTAATGAATAGTTGATTGTCAAATTGTTTATTTATTTATTTATTATTGTGGCAGAGAGCAAGAGCATCCGAGGTGAAAGAGTTGGACAAGCATGTGAGAGAAGAATGTGAAGGAGTTTCTTGCTTTGAACCAACATGGTCATGGCCCCTGTGACTTGGGTTTTGGATGTTTTAACACAAACCACACAAGTCATGAATTGAAGAAGCTCCATTGCATGCACTTTTTCTTACTTTCTATAATTTTAAAGGATCAGTTTGTTTTACTCCTTAGTGTATAAACACAGAGTAGACATTCTCGTTTGTACAATCCCATCAAACACGTGTAGAAATGAATTGGAATGGAAGTGATTAAAGCTTACATTTCATTTATTTTAGGGGTGCGACTGTTGCACTTGTGTTATATACACTTTTAACAATATATGTACTATTAAATTGAGAGTTAATTTGGATATTTTTTTTTATAAAACGGAGAAGGAAATAACATAAATTTTAAAGGTAAAATAAATTAAACATATCTCGTGAATTAAAATTAATTTATGCACCTTAATTTATGGAAAAAATGACAATTTTTAAAAATATATTAAGCTAGGTACATAACTTAAAACATTATTTATTTTTATTTTATTATTTATAAGTATTTATTAAGAAGTTTATATAAAATAAACTTAATAAATAACAAAATTCATAAGAAGAAGAAAAATAATATGGTCAGTGTGTGGTAACGACCTAAATAAAATTAGATTTTGAGGACGAGCAAGTTTCAGCTCAATTAGTTGAACCTATCAAAAGTTGTTTAACCTTTTTGCAACAGCCACTAGTAAGTGTTAAAAAAAATTTAAAGCAGAAAATTATAATTATATACGCCATTAATTTGGTGATAGTTACAATATGACTTATCACAATATCACCTTTTCTAAGTTTTAAACTTCAAAATGTCATTGTATAATCGCAACAAAGGATGACCACAAAAATTCAAGACAATAGAAATTTGAGCGAGCCAAATTGCATAAGGTATAAAAAGAGGTGTGCGATTCAATTTGGTTTCATTTACCATATGATTGAATGCGAGTTACATATCAATTTATGCGCGCCAAATTGAAATTATTTAAAAGTAGTTTTTATTAACGGTTTCATCATTTTTCGTGGTTCTTTACTTACTTTACATTTCGTCAGTATGAAATTTGAACACTGACTTGAATATGTATATATGCCTTTCCATTCCCTCTCTCTTTTTGTTGAGATTGGCAAATCTTACACAAACCCCACATTATTATTCCAATGATCTTGCTACAAATCTTGGCAAATATTTCACATACAAATCTATTCACGTGATTGCCTTCGTTCTACCAAGTTCCACACATGGAGCCAGACTCATTGGCTGCTGTCATGGCTCAACTCGGAGGTCCATGTCTTGTAGGCCCTACGGCAACAAAATTGTTCTCAAGGTAGTTTATTCAGAGAAACCTCCTGTGCCCGTATAATAAGAAAATTGTTAATCCATTTTGACGGTGTAATGAGTAGGTGCCGGTCTAAAATGGATCTTGTTATTTCAAGAAAATAGAGTAAGTTTGATTTTTTTTTTTTCACTTTTTGATTTTTAAAACTGTTTTTTAAACAAAATAATTTCTGAAAATAAAAATCAAACATGCTCATAGGATTCATTTGGTTGTCAAAATATGGTAGTATAATGGTCATACAGCACCTATATTATCTTGTTGGTGCATTAAATTTCTTATTCCTAAAAAAGAGTTAGATTAGAAATAATATAATAAGATAATCATTTTCTCTTCATCCTTTTCATCACCACAACTATTGTCATAAACACCATTTTTGTTAATATCAGTGTTACTAAATTATTGTTAACAATGTCACATGTGTCACCATCTTGTCATTATTATCATCATTATTATCATTATCATTATAATTATCACTATTCCGGGTGTAACAATCATCATTACTAACATTATTGATACTATTGTTATTGTTATTAGAGTCATTATTATTGCTACAACCGTCACCACTGTATATCATTATTAGGATCGTGTCACATATAAGATAGAATAATACAATATTATCTAGTGTGCATCAAATATTAAATAAGATTAAAACTTATATACTTTTATCCTATCATATTCTAATGATGCTTTTTATATCTTATCTTATTCTATTTGATCATCAAATAAGTCCTTAGTCACTATTTTTTTTTTATAGGATCGGTTTACTCAAAAAAATGAATAGGTGGTAGTGGAACCAATTTTAGATATATGACCAACCGCAAGCCTTAATCTTATCTTCTTTATCTGTTTTTAATCTTGTTCAATTTATCTTTCATTTGTACACTATGTTTTGTATCTTTTACCACTTTTTACTAGTTACTTTTTATAGGTCACTATAGTATAGTGTGAAGTATTCACCAATTTCACTAATAATATTAATTGTTTGAATATTCTTATTTAGTTATATTTTGAAAATTAAAAATATTTATTGAAAATAAAACTCAAACATATCCGTACGTAATTTCTATATTTCAATGAGATGGTTGATCCAAGAAATGAGTAAGTGGAAGTGCAACTAATTTTAAATATATGCCCAAGCACAAGCTAAATTGTAGAATCGACTCATGACATCCACTGAAAACTAATAAATTCGTAAAATCTTGTACATGCTGCCAAATTCATCAAGTTAATGATTGAGACGGGTAAATATTCATAAGATTACAACATATTTGTTGTCGTTGTTTAATGAAAAGTGAAAGGGCCGGATGCATTGCATCCATGTAGTTAGGAGAAGAAGACAGTTTGAATGGGCCACAGAGTGATCAAAAGGGGATGGGCAACGTGGGCTTGTACCTTCTGGAAAATGATCAGACTTAAACCTTTTAAAGGCACTTTTGCTTCTTCACAACAACCCATTTATTATTTTTTATTTGACTACTTTTGACCCTGGTCTTTATTTGTCAACTAGCATACATGAATGAGGAGGAATATATAAAGACTTGAAGTTGAAGGGTCCGAAAGTTAAGTTTATAGATGGTATATCATACCTTCCCAATATTGATTTAGATTTGGGGACATATTTAGGAGGTAGTAGTTGAAGGGAGGCTAATAATTAACTGGGGCAAGTTCAAGGACTCAAAGCAATGTGCCCTCATTATCAAGCTTTTGAGGTTGTGAGTGGAACTTGTTGACGGGTCTGAATATTATAGATATAAACCGACCAAATTAGCCAAAATAAAAACAAGGTTATACGTGCATGTATGGTCTTGGAATATTGAAGATTCATAAGAAAGGTGGTGACTCTAGAATTGAGACAGTGTCACCCAATTTTGTCAATATATTCTCAAAAGCAACATGTTAACCTCCCGCTATTAAGCAATGATTTTAAAATTGATTAAACCAGTTATATATGTATCATAAAGCATAACACATTCATAATCCAACAGTTGAACTAATCAATGTGACGGTGTGTTAAGACGGCAGTCCCTTCAGCTTCGGGATCTGACTTTTAATTTTAAATCAGCCACATTTAGTTCATGTTCATAATCTGGCTCGTTCCGTCAAAAATAGGGAAACATAGAATAAAAAAAGAAGCAATTCATCTAAATAATAAAAATAAAAAAAATTAAACCAAGTATAAAAAAAATGAATGTGAGCGAAAAAATGAAAATAAGAATAGAATTAAAGATGAAAATAATTTTACATTATTATCCAATCACAAATTATTATTGATATAACATTTAAAAATTATAAAAAATTAACAAACTTATCATATATAATATCAGAATTTTAATTTGATAATCATGTAAAACTGATTTACATGTCATTTGTCATTATATAGCCTATTTTTCACAAGGATAAGAAATGAAAAATAATCAAAAACAAATTTAAGTTTCTGGGAACTTATAACTTTGAAATTAATAATAATATAAAAAACAATTCAACTTGACTTATGTAATTTGTGAATTATAAAATAACCAATAGATAGATTAACATTTTTTTATATTCATGATAGATTAACATGTTTACAAAGACATAATAATACGGTTCCACGAAAAAAAAGGTAGGAAAAGACAAAAAAAGCTATCGAAATTATTGTCCTTTATTTTACAATAAGAATAACAAAAATGCTATCAGTTTGAGTGTTGGACTAGAAATGAAGTCATATGTGATTGACGCGTGCTAGTTGTGTAGAACGATTAGAATATTAAGTGGAACGTTAATAATATATTCTTTATTACACTTTTTTTATTTATTAAAACGTATTGAGATTAAAATAAATCACAACTCTTACTTTTTATTTATTAAATTTTACACTTAATTTAATGAATTTTATTAAATTTTAATCGATATTAGACGAATCTATTTTCAAATTGTGAACTCTAACCCGAGTAAATTTTTTTATAAAAAAAAAAAAAAACCACAAGAAAAATGAAGTGCTGTGAAAATGGGATGAGGGGAGGGGGGGATGTTTGAAGAATGAGGAAGGGGTCAGGGTGAGGGGTACCGGGGAGAAAGGTTGGGGAGAGGAAAATATTATATAAATTTCAAAAAGCATGAAGGTGTGAAGATTAAATAGAGACTGCAAATAACAACTTCCTATAGCAAATCGTTAAGTCTCCTCCTTTTCAAAAATCCATTTCTTCCTTTTTCTTTGGGCCTGAAATGCCCATCTTACGTAGAAATTAATGGTAGTTTTGAGATATGAGGCCCACAATCATGCTCCGTTTTATTCATGGTACTTTTAAAAGATTGAACGATTAATTGTAAAAGAAATATATACTTATAGAAGGCCCATATGTTCTCGCTCCTTGTCAATAGTAGGTTTCTGTATGGCCCTAACCAAATATTAGATCAACTACTTCCAATTATCAACTATCTCTATAATAAAAGAATATCTTTCTGGTGACACGTGGCGCTCTCTTTCCTTGACACATCATAAAAAGCTTACGTGTCAAGCTTAGATAAATTGCAGACTTTTTACATTTTTTTCGTTTTGCTACAGTGCCTCAACAATTCAGCTGACTGCCTTTTTTTTTTTCTTCCCTTATTTGAATTTGAAATTCAAATTCTTCCGCTACGCTCTCTTTCTCTTCTCATCGCTCTCTCTCACTCTCTCTCTTTCTCTTTTGTTGCGCCACCACCTCCGTGCCGTCGCCGCCACCGCGTTGCCTTCATTCTCCGCTTCGTCTCTCTCTTTCTCTTCTCCACCAGGTAATCCCTCTCCTCTATTTTTCTCTTTCTCTTTCTTTTCTTGCATCTTCTCCTTTTTTTTTCTTTGTTATCTTTGTCTTTCTTTCTCACGGTACCTCCACTGCCATCCTCTAACTCACATTTTTCTTTGAAATTTGGTCTGTTTTCAACTTTTCCTTTGACCTTCATTAGGGTTGCTTCTTCGCTTTCACAAATTTCCTCTTCCAGGCAAATCCAAATGCTCACTAAAAAACTTATCAGCAATATAATTATTTACTTCTGTTTTATTTTGTGAGATATAGCAATCCTGTCAAGTAAGAAAAACTATAGCAATCCTGCAAAATTAGCAAAATTATACTTATCAACAATATAATTATTTACTTCTCTCTTTTGCTGTATTTTTGTGCTGTTAGCTTTCCTTCACACTGCATATTTTTTTCAACTCTCACATGTGTTTTCTTGAGTTGCTACAGAGAAGCAAGAATTATATGGTAATAGAGCTATTTTTCTCTTATTTCTCACTTTCAACTTTTTTCTTGAGTGGTCTTTTTCTCTTCTTCATATGTTAGAAAAATAAAGTTCAAATCTAATTCCATGTGTTTTTTTAATTTCACACAAATATGTAGCAACTTATTGGGTGAATATGAAGTGTTTGACAAAATGCCTCACCCAAATTTATATTGTTCTGTTTATAATCTTTATTGTATGTTCCATTTCATTTTGTGTTATATTGCTTTCACCACCTGATAGGTATGTTGTAAGGAAAAGACAAAGACTTTGCTTTAAAATGACACAATTGTATATTCCATTTTGTAATAATTTGTATTCTTCATGCTACATATTCTCCTTCACCTTACACCTAATCTCTCCTTCACTCCATGTAAAAACAACATATAATTAAATATATCAGCTTATTAAGTTGTGGGCTATCAGTTTATATTTTTTATTCTGCAGTTATCATTATATATATCAACTATTTTATGAACTGTCATTTGGTTAGGGAGTATTATGCAATGAACATTATGTTCACTGACTACATTTTCTATTCATAAGTCATGATTGTACAACTAATATTGACTACATTTTCATACTCTTTGGTTTTGTTTTTCCACCTTTATTTTCAGTTTGTGTTAGTCATTGGATTTTTTAGAATCATCGCTGGAGTATGAAATTTAGAGTAAAAATTAGGTCTTTTATTTTATGATTGATCATCTCAATTGTAACTGATATTAAGGAAGCTCAGCATGACTGCTATTACATCTGCATTAAATAGTGCTTAATAGATACTTGGTTTTTGCATATGTACATATTAAGGAAGCTCAGCATGGCTGCTATTACATCTGCATTAAACCTCCAAAATGATGGCATTAAAGATTGTTACATTTGTTCACTTTCATCATGGTGTGTTCTCAAGAGGTAACCACATTTTTTTAAGAAGTAAATAATGAGGTTTATTATTATTATTATTATTATTATTATTATTATTACTTGACTTTTTTGTTTGTTGAGTTAAAGGTAGAGGCAAACTTTAAAAAACAAAACTTTTGTGTTAGCATTACTATTTAGATGTTTGTTTTTTATCTATAGCATGTGGAATTTTAGCTCAAATAAGCTACTTGTCATGTTTAAAACAATTGAGAGGCGTGTATCTCTTTCACTAGTGATTGATATTATTATTGAACAAGGTACTGATGCAGGCATACTAGAATGTTTTCTTGGCTCTATTTTAATGTGTGTTGTTTAAACTAATTTCAGATACCTTCTACTTCTTTTTTTGAGACTTGACTGCATATATATATATATATATATATATATATATATCATTCCTCATTACTGCAAAGAGTTTTGAAATATTCTTCTAGCACACGGTTTATATTTTTTAGTCAAATTGAAAGGGCTGATATGAATGCTTTTCTGGATTTTGTATAAATTATAAATTAACAGATGACCTGTGTTTTTTGGAGATTAGATGTTGAATGTTTCTGTTATATATTTATCGAGGTTTGAGCATGCTTAATCTTGTGGCAAGGCTGGTGAAGGTATGTTGTTTCTATTAATATCCCTTACATAAAGAATTAATGTGAAATTTATATCATGTCCTTTTGCTTTGGAATATTTTTAGGAGCCTTTCAATGTTCATGTAAATATTTTAGAGAGGATGTAGGAGACAACATTGCTGAGTGAATGTATAGTTGTATAGTTATATATTTATTGTGTAATCCTTATTTAATAATCTCACCTTATCATTTTCTATAGTTTTAATTTACTTGTATATTTTTAAATAAATTGCATATTAACTGATTAGTTATAAAACAGATTTAGTAATTTGGAAACACTTTTTTACACTCTTCTTAATTTTCATATTTATTTTATCTCTATTTTTTCTACTTCCTTTTTCCTTTCCCTCTGTTCTTGCTTGATTCCTTTAATGAAGATCTCCATTGAGAGCTTAAATCTTGATCAATTCAACGTTCCTATATAGCTTGTGAATTCATGTTCACTCTCTCATCTTTTAGTTTCTGAAATTTATGAGGTGTTTGGCAAAATGTGTTTTGCTTATGAAGTGTTTGACAAAATGTCTCACCCAAATTTCTATTGTTTTGTTTATAATCTTTATTGTATATTGCAATAGGTATCATGAGTATGATGAATGACAGGTTAATTTTCGTAGAGGGCAGGTAATTAGGCAAGTTTGAGGTTGAGTTGACCATGCTTCTTGGATATTAACATTTTAAGCTTTATACATGAGTTACTATTATTTGTGAAAAGCTGAAATATTAATTACCAGAATTTTAAAAACACCAAATTGGGGCTCTTCCTTCTGAAATAACACATTTCTGATATAATAGTAGAGGAATGGGAGTGAGTAGACCATGTTGGCATTTTGGGTTAGGTATGATAAATATGATGAATGACAACTGAATCTTCTTAAAGGGCACTTGATTAGCCAAGTTGGAGGTTTTGAGTGGAGCATGATTGACAGAAATCGTTATCAACAAATTGGGCTGCTTCTTTTTGAAATAATATTCACTTAGCAAGTAATGGGTTGGCACAAAAATAGCTTTGACTTCAATCATTCAATCTTGATATTGTTAGTATTTGTGTACCAACTAAATCTAATTCAGAGTAAGTCAACTTTGACAACAACAACCAAATGGAAGTGAGTGGACCTTGCTTGTGTATATTAGTAACAGGTGGGAGGTTTTGGTTTAGGTATCATAATTTGACAGCTTAATTTTCGTATAGTGGAGTACATAATTTGTGTATATTAGTAATGCTGCTCATCCATTTATTATAATTGTTCCTTTTCCTTCTTCTCTGCTAATGCTGCAGCTCAGGCTTCAAGGAAGTCCTTTTCAAGAGTGACCAACGAGGCTGTTTAGAAGGCTGTGAGTGCTTATTTCAACTTCCCTTTTTGTTAACTTGGATATGTTGGCCTATGATTGTAGCTTCTTCACTATTTTCCTTAATCATGACATCTATCAATTTTGTTCATTTAGAAGAAG
>PYAF01003418.1:51389-62767 GCA_007407185.1 Glycine tomentella | reverse complement strand
TCATTAATAAAATATCCAGGGGTATTTTGGTCTTTTAGTGCCTCAGGGACCCATCTGTCATTTCTAAAATTGTCTAAGGACATTTTGGTAATTATTCTTCCAAGGGTATTCTTGTAATTTTTATAGACACACTGCTAATTGATTAAATATTGTGTAAATCCCACATTTTAATACATCTGGAAATATTGGGGTGTTACAACAAACAAAGCTCAATTTGCAGATGATAGAACATTGAGTGTAGAAGGTGTAGGCAATATTGTCCTTAAAAGGAAGAATGGAAAATCAACACTTATAGAAAATGTACTATATGTACTAGGAATGAAATGCAATTTATTGAGTATTGGAAAACTAACTAAGAAAGGCTTTTCAATGATTATGAAACATGACTCGATAGAAATGTTGGATTCTTCTCAGAGGTTGATTCTAAAGGCTCATTTGGCAAAAAAAATGACTCTTCAAATCAACATGAGGACTACTGAAATTCAATGTTTGAAGACTGTTATATCTAATGAAGAGTGTTGGCTTTGGCACTCAAGGTTTAGAAACCTGAATTTTAGAAGCTTGAATCAACTTGGATACAAGCAAATGGTTGTTGAACTCCCTTTGATCATTGTACCAAAAGAAAAATGTGAAGTGTGCTTAGCTTCCAAACAACCCAGAAATTCCTTTAAGACTAATATGCAAGTGAGAGCAACAAAAGTGCTAGCAGTGGTGCATTCTTATGTATCTTTAGACCATTAGAGGTGTCTTCACTAGGAGCTAATTGATAAACCACTTTTTGAGTGATATTTTTATGTGTGTTTTTGTGCCATTTTGCATGCATTTTCTTGACAGAACTCATGTTTGGACACTAATTTTGTATTGCAAAAGTATAGCCACTCCATTGAGTGAAAAAGTTGGAAATTGTATGGTTTTATGAAGATTTGAATACTCTGCACTTGATCACGGTCATGGTACATTTACCACGATCATGGTAAGCAGCACGACCAGAATAAGATGAGAACAACCCTCAAGAACAGTGTCAACGATCTGATGATGACCATGGTAAATTCACCATGGTCATGGTCAACTATAAGGGTCATAGTCAATCCACAACGTCCTAGAGCTTTAGTGTCACTTTCAACCATGACCGTAGTAGATTTTACCATGACCGTAGTGTGCCTTTTCATAATGATATCTTTAGGAAGCTATATATAGGTCTCTAGACTTTGTGAAAACAATCTTTTGTTCACTTTTATTTTTATCGAATTTCAAAGAACCTTGAGGCTTATTGGGAGGGATGAAGCATGGACAACACCATGAGGACGGATTGTGATCGTCGTTCCTACCTTATTGGTATGTCTATGTCTATTTTGTATAGGATTGCTAATTTTTCTTTGATCATGAGGGGCTAGTTCCCCTAGTTCGGGGGTTATGATGTAACTGTCCAATTGTATCATTCTCTCTATTCTTAATAGAATTCCTTATTGTTTTATGTTAATTAATTTTCTTCCTTATCTTTATTGTTAATTTGGAATCGACCATTCTAATACTTAATCAATTGCATAGATGTGATCATCTTCATGTAATTGGTAGATCTAGGTAGAGAATGTTTTAAACCAAATTGCATGATCAAACTATTTGGGTAATCTTCGATAGATTAGTTAATATTTAATTGATTATTCTTAGAATTGATTTTATCCTTTACTTAAATTGATAGACCCATGATCATTGGGGTATTGATTGAAGGCAAATGGCATCCTTTGACCTTGATAGTATGCTTTGGTTGATTTTGAGAATCAATAATTAACTGGTAAAGGAATTTCATTGGGAATCGGATTGGGGAAATTGTTACTAGTGAATCATAATCCCTTTTCACTCTTATCATCACTCAAATCTCTCTTTGCATTAGTTTATTTGTTTTCTTCTAAAAACCAAAACCATAAAAATATTAAAATCCTTTTTTGATCACCTCATCTATTAGTTTAATAAACTTGACTAATTAGGAATACAATTTGAGTTCAATATCCTAACTTTTGAGTCTACTTTTACTACTGCGTAAGATACACTTGTCCTTGTGTGAGCCTTACATATTTTATGCATCAAGTTTCTGGCACCATTGTCAGGGATTAGTTGCAAAATTCCCAACCAGTATAATTTTCTTAAACCAAATAGTTTTGTTTATAGAAATTTTTTATTTAACTTTACGTTGTTTATATTTATTTTATTTTTTATTTCCTATTGCACTTGATCTTCTCCTTTGTTTTGTAGTGCATGCAAACTAGGTCCCAAAATCCACCACTACAATACAAACCTACTATGGACAAGCTAATCTGAAAACTTCGTGCAAAGATCCGTGTAGAGAGAAATAGCAATGGCATCTAATCAAGCTCAGACACTTATGGACTACCTCACCCCTGCCTTAGGGGAAACCAATACCATCCAACCGCCCAAGTTATTTGAAGGAGTCACATTTGATTTCAAGCAAGGATTCCTACAAATGTTGGAGAATAACATGTTTAGTGGTGCTACACATGAAGATCTGATGCAACACCTAAGGAATTTTATCAAGTTGACCAACACGGTGAGATAAAATTTTGCACCAGCAGAATACATCAGACTTTATGTCTTTCCCATCTCTCTTAATGGTAATGCATGTGATTGGTCATGTTCACTGCTAGATAATAATATCAATACATGAAACCAGTGCACAAGTACATCTAAGGAGATATTTCTCTCCCATGAAGATAGATCAATACATTAGGGACATTGAGAACTTTGTGCAGAGGAAGCAAGAGCCTGTAATAATTTTTTCTTCGAATCTTAGCAATTGATATCCTTTCAAAACATAATTTTTTTATGATCAAAAGTTGTCCACATGATGACTTTTCTCAACATAGGTAGTTCACATTTTCTATGGTGGAGTGACCTCACACAATAGGACAAGTTTAGATCTTGCTTGTGGCGGTAACCTCATGTTAAAAACCCTTGTTGATGCCATTAGGATCATTGAAGATATGTGCTCTAACCCCTATAACAACTCAGGGGATAAGAGGATTATGAAGAGAGGCGTTAACCAGGTGGAGAAAGATGATTCCCAAACTGAATTGGGAAAAAAGATGCAAGCTCTAACATTGAAGATTGAAACACTCATGAGAGCTCAAGCTTAAGTACCCATCACTGCACCTTCATTCCCAACCTGCGATAAATGTGAGATTGTGCATAGGAAAGGAGAATACAATATTGATGACAAGCTAGCTAAAGTTATGGATGATATCAACTTTGTTGTGTTGGGGGATGAAACAATTCTTATAATTAGTACCCAAGCAATTTCAATCAAGGACAAAGCTTCATGCGGAGTCAAGGAACCTATAGGTCAACCACAAAAAATCAGAAGCCTAGAGGGGCGATTGAGGATGTGCTAGTTAAGGTGGACAAATTCATCTTTTCGGCTGATGTTATTATTTTAGATATAGAGGCTGATGAGGATGTCCTTATCATATTGGGATGACCTTTCCTTAGTACTTGTGATTTACTTGTGGAGGTTAGGCTTGGTAGATTCACCCTTAGATTAAGGGATGAGAAGGTGGTATTTAACTTATCTAATACTTTCATACAACCTTCCTCATTTGCTTCCTGTAGCCTTATTGAGTCTGTTGATATAGCTAATGCACTGATAAAGGGGGCAATCCCAAGTGTGGGGATGCCTGACCCTCTAGAGAGAGTTCTCACTGATGAGGACCTTGACTGGGAGTTAAACCCTAATGTGTAGGAAATACTTATGTTTCTCCACTCTTAACATAGTCCCAGACCACTCAGTTGTGAGAGATTAGAACGAGGCAATGTTTCAAAGATAAAGCCCCTTGTTGAGGAACCTCCTGAATTGGAGTTGAAGCCCCCTCCTTTCAACTTCAAATATGTTTTTATTAACCCACCATCTTTTCTTCCAGTTATGATTGTTGCAGGTTTACCTGAAAGGAGGAGAAGCTATTACGGGTTTTCAAGGACAAAAGTGAAATCTTTGGGTGGATCATTCACAACATGAAGGGTTTGGACCCCACACTCTACACCCACAAGATCAAAACTAAAGAAAGGTCTCGACTCAAACGGTCACCCAAAGGAAACTTATTCGTAACATGATGGTCGTCAAAGGAGACAATGTGAAGCCCACTGGCAAGATGAAGGTATACCATGAGGGGTTCCAACACTTGTAAACCATTGTGCACACCTTGACCTCTGAGCATCTCCATAATCACACATTAGGCTCATGACATTAAACAAGTGCTTTTCAGGAGGCAACCCATGACTTGTATCCATTTAATTTACGTTTTATTGCATTTATAATTTAGTTTCTAAGACAATGTGCTTGTTAGTACTATTAGTCGTGGTCAATTGATCATGACCCATGCATTCACCATCAGAATTGAGTATAGTGGTGGTAAATTTACCATGGCCCAAGCAGTCACCATTACTAACGATAACAATCATGGTTAAAAAAAATAATTAGTCTTTTTATTTTTCATTTCCTTTCCTTGTATTTCTTTTTATTTTATTTTAATTTCATTTTTTTTTAGTTTTGTTTCAGTACCTAGTTTAGTTTATTTTAATTTAGTGTTTCATTCTGTTTTTATTTTGTTCTTATTTATTATGCATTGAGGAAATTGAATGTAGTAAGTGTGGGGAGGGGTATCATTACTTCCCCAATTTTGAACTCTTAGTATATACATGATCTCTTGCATTATTCTAGTTCCATCATTGTGTAAAAAATTTCTTGGATTTAGAAGTTTGTGTTTTCAGTTATTTCGTTAAAAAAAAATACAAAAATATTGTGTGTGTGTGTGTGTGTGCTTGTGTGTGTGAAACATTAGCATACATGATTGTGAACTGTTCTTAGAACTACCCTTAGAAATGTGAGTATTGAGCTTTGGTTCTTTTATTGTAGATGAATTGATCATTTCATTAACATTGTTCTATTATCTGTTTTGACATGCATATCCTTGAATAAATTCTGAATTTTCTAAAAAGAAGAGACTTTGATAGGCTTTCTTGAGACCTATGAATTGTTTTGATTAGTTTTTCCCCTAGTTGACCACTTTGAGCCTGAATGATTATTTCTTTTTGGTCCTTGAACTATATTGTGTGAATAATTTATCTGAGGAAAAAAAGGGGAACTAATACGCATTGCAGGTTGTACTAGTGAATAAATCCTAAGTCCTTCTATGAAGTGAAATTAAAGACTTAAAGGGTTGATGAAAAAAATAAAAGAGAAGAAAAGAGAAAACAAAAAAAAATGAGAAAAGAAAATAGAGAAGGCATATGAATTATTGTACCCTAAAGAAAATATAAGATAGAAGGGATTAAATGTTAAATGAAAAAGAAAGGTGCCAAAACAAGTAGAAGTTCCCTTGATTTCTGAGTATGATTGAGCGGAACCCTTTGTTATCTTGTTTCTTTCAGTGCCTACCTTACATTACATGCCTAATCCCATTACAACCTAATATGTCTCACTTATTTGGAAATTTTGGATTTATTTGAGTAGAGTTATTGATCTACATTTTTGTGAACTTGTTCTTTGAATTGTGATCTTTAGAGTAACTGTCTATCTATATAACACTATAAAACACTAAGAGATGGTGAGTAGAGTGAACTTGAAGCTCTTTAAGACTGTTTGCGTGTTAATTATAAGCCTAATGAATTCTACAGTGAATGTTTGATGCCTTATTGTATGAGTTTTTACTTGTTGAATAAAAAAGAATTTCTATTGCATGAGTTCTAACTTAGGAGAATTTGTTTTGGTTGATAACTGGAATAATTGCTTGAGGACAAGCAATGCTTAAGTGTGAGGAGGTTGATAAACCACTTTTTGAGTGAGTTTTTGTACCATTTGGCATGCATTTTCATGACAGAACTCATGCTTGGATACTAGTTTTGTATTGCACAAGTAATACTGCTCAATTGAGTGAAAGAATTGGACATTGTGTATTTTATGAAGATTTGAATACACTGAACTTAATTATAGATGTGGTACATTTACCACGATTGTGGTAAGCAACACGACCACAATAAGATGATAACAACCCTCCAATACAACGCCAATGATCCAACAATGGCCATGGTCAATTAATGAAGGTCATGGTCAACCATGAGGGTCATAGTCAATCCACAACGCCCCAGAGCTTCAACGTCACTTTCGATCATGACTGTAGTTGATTTTACCACGGCTGTAATGTGCCTTCTCAGACAGATATCTTTAAGAAGCTATATATAGGTCTCTAGACTTTGTAAAAACAATAGTTTTCACTTTTACATTTTTATGAATTTAAGAGAACCTTGAGGGTTTTTTAGAGCGGTGAAGCATGGACAACACCGTGAGGATGGATCATGATCATCATTACTTCCTTATTGGTACATTTATGTCTATTTTGTATAAGATTGCTAATTTTTCTTTGATCATGAGCAATTAGTACCCCTAGTTAGGTTATGATGTAATTGTCCAATTATACATTTTTCCTTGTTCTTAATGAAATTTCTCATTGTTTTATGTTAATTAATTTTATTCTTTATCTGTATTGTTTGTTTGGAACTATCTATTCTAATACTTAATCGATTGGATAGTACTGATCATCTGCATGTAATTAGTAGATCTAGGTAAAAAAATGTTTTACACTAAATTGCATGATCAAACTATTTGGGTAATCTTCAATAAATTAGTTAATCTTTAATTGATCATCCCTAGAATTGATTATATCCTTTTACTTAAATTGATAGACCAATGATCATTGGGGTATTGATTTAAGGCATAGAGCATCCTCTAACCTTGATTATAGGTTTTGGTTTATTTTGGGAATTGATAATTAACTGGGGAAGGAATTTCATTGGGAATGAGATTGGAGGAAAATTGATACTAGTGTATCATAATCCCTAGTCACTCTTATGATCACTCAAATATATCTTTGCATTATTTTATTTGTTTTCTTCTAAAAACAAAAATCATAAAAATCTTTAAATCCTTTTTTAATCACCTCAACTGTTAGTTTAATAAACTTGACTAATTGGGAATACAACTGGTCCTTTGAGTTCGATATCCAGACTTTTGAGTCCATTGTTACTATTGTGTATGGTACACTTGTCTTTGTGCGAGCCTTACATATTTTTCGCATCACTAATCGATACTTCATCTTATTTGTTAATGAATTCAGTAGAATGATGTGGTTGTATCTAATTAAAACTAAGAGTGAGACACTTAAAATCTTCCAAAGGATTTTCAGATCACTATGCTTTAGTCATGTACCTGATCAAATGAGAAGAAAGTTACAGGATAAAAGTGAGCCTAAGATCTTGGTTGGCTATCATCCTATAGGTGGATATAGGATGTATGATCCAGTGAAATAGATAGTAGTTATTAGTAGAGATGTCATTGTAGTTGAAACTAACTCTTGGGATTGGAATAGTAAGAGCATAAGTCTCCCATAGATTCTTTCATCAATATTGGATGAGTCAGGAAATTAAATAGATGTAGACGTGATCGCTAAAACCAACACAATTGAAAATCAGCGCCCACCTCGAAGTTTACAAGGAATAGTCAACTTCCACTGAGACTTGCTTATCATGAAGTGTTCCCAAACAGTGCAATAAATAATGAAGGTAATCTTGCACACTTTACTTGATTTTTTAACATTGAACCACTGAACCTTGAGGAAGCAATGAAGAAACAATCTCGGAAAGAAGTTATAATAGAAGAATTGAGATCCATTGAGAAAAATCATACATTGGAGTTTATTAACTTACCCCCTAACAAGCATCCAATTGGTTTCAGGTGGGTTTACAAGTTAGAATTGAATCCAGATGGATCAATAATCAACACAAAGCAAGGCTAGTAGCAAAAGGCTTCTTGGAAAGGAAAGGAGCAGACTATTCTTAGGTGTTTGCACTAGTGGCAAGGATTGAGACCATAAGGATAGTTGTGGCCTTAGCATGTGCAAGAGGTTGGTTATTATTCTATCTTGAAGTTAAATTTGCATTTCTCAATGGACCTCTAGAGGAAGAGGTATATCTTACTCAACCACCTGGTTTTGAGAGTAAGAG
Organism: Glycine tomentella; assembly: GCA_007407185.1. NCBI lineage: Eukaryota > Viridiplantae > Streptophyta > Magnoliopsida > Fabales > Fabaceae > Glycine > Glycine tomentella. Next base: position 54,703 of record PYAF01003418.1, on the reverse strand, counting down.
TAAGGAAGATATGGTGTATAAATTGAAGAAGGCCCTACATGGCCTTAAACAAGCCCTTTGGGCTTGGAATAAAAGAATTGACTAATTCTTACTTCAACTCAAGTTTCAGAGGTATACAATTAAACATGAAGCCTATGTTAGGGTTTAACATGATAGGTCAAATTTGCTCCTATTCAACCTTTATATTGATGACTTACTGATTATAGATAGTTGCTCCAATGAGATTGACTTCCTTGGTATGGAATTTACAAGCATCTCAGAAGAAATGGCACTGCATCAAAAGAAATATGAAAGTAAAGTATTGAGAAGGTTCAACATGGCAAGCTACAACCCAGTAGTAACAACAGTTGAATTAAAGGCACAAATTGATAAGAGCATTGAAAAAGAAGATGTGGATGTGACCCTTCTCAAGAAAATTGTTGGTTCCCTGAGGTACCTTTGTAATAGTAGACCTGATATATGTTATGGAGTTGGACTAATCAATAGGTTTATGGATGATTCAAGGAAACCACACATGGTAGCTGCAAAAAGAATCATGAGGTATTTGCAATGCACCTTGGAATTTGGAGTTCTATTTCCTAATAAGATGCAACAAGAAATGAGTATGCTAGTAGGCTATTCAGACTCAGATTGGTGTGAAGAAGTTGATAGAAGAAGCACCTCAGGATATGTTTTCACATTTTTGAATGAACCTATCTCTTGGTGCTCAAAGAAGCAACAAGTGATTGTTTTGTCATCTTGTGAAGGAGAGTATATGGCAGAATCTTATGCAGCATGTCAAGCTTTTTGGTTAGAAACATTGTTGGAAGAAATGATGATTGGAGTGAGGAAACTTATACAACTAATGGTTGACAACAAATCAGACATTGACTTAGCCAAAAATCCTATCTTTCATGGAAGGAGCAATCACAAAGAAACAATGTTTCATTTCCTAAGAGATCAGGTGAAGAAAGGAAAACTTGAGCTAATTTAATGTCCTATATAAGTGAAAACTACATAAATATTAACTAAGAATAAATCGTTTTGAGTAGCTGAGAAGTGAGATTGAAGTTGTGTCTTTTGAGTATTTTAAGTAAAGGGAGGTGTTGAGTGTAATTCAAATAACAATTAGTTAATAGACATGTTAGTTAGTTAGTTAATATGACAGGCTAGTTAGTTACAAACTGTTATACATTGGAAATAGTGTTGTTCATGGGTAATTCATTAGTGTGATATCAGTAAATTTTTATTTCCACTTTAAGACTCTCTTAATAATAATTCCTTCTGTGAGTGTATCCAACTTGTTCTAACATTTATGAAAGGTGTTGCTGAAGTGTTTAAAATAAAATGTGATTCGTATATTATTACACCATATTGATACAACAGAGTCATGGAACCTGAAAATATGATGCTTTATAGTTATACAGTGCCAAGAAAAAAAAAAAGCAATCTATTTGTAGTAGTTACTTTATTTTTTGTTGTTGTTATAATTAAGTGTGAAATGTATACTAATTTTATTCATGACTCGTTTCGGTTACCAAAACTATGAAAATGTTTGGTTAACCGTCCAAAAAGTATTTTTTGAGTGTCAAACATATTTTTACAAAATGAACTCAATTTCATAACATATTTAATTACCTCAAAAAATATATTTGCACATTTAAATTTTATTTAATAATTCAGTTTTTTAAAAGTAAAGTTTTGATTGTTTTTGCAAACTCAATTTTCAAACTTAAGTTAACTGAAACATAATTTTACAAATTCTAGTCAGAACATGCATTATTTTATCTTCATTGAAATCTCTTCTCTCAATTATCTTTTTTTCTTTTTTCTTTTCATATCCATAAAGCTTATGTAAAAACATTATTTAAGAAATTTGAGCTTTAATTTCCCTTAAACTAACCTAATGAGTGTTTGTGAATTGCGATTGTAAGTCTCTTCCGGCCGTATTTTAATTTATTAAAAAGTTGAAAAATTACTTATTTTATAATACTATCTTTATTTATTAATATCTCACTTAAATATTTTAATGACTTTCTAATTCTTTAAACTTATTATTTTATATATAAAATGGACGTGATTGATATTAAGGTGTACTCATTTGTTTATTTTCTTGCTTTCTGATAAAAATAATAATAATAATAATTTATTATTTTATTTTATTTTATATAAAAATATTTTAACATAATAATTTAATTATTAACAATGTTTATTCTAATAATTTAAGTTTCATACACTATTAATATAAATTCCTTTCTATTATCTATTAATTAAAAATTACTTGAATTCAACTTTCAAAAATTATTATAAAAATAAGTAATCTTATATTTATTTAAATTATTCTTTTAAAAGATAAATAATCTTTTCTGTGAATTATTTAGTTAACACGATTAGTCCTTACGAATTGTTTTAGACATTGTTGACTATTGGTTATCATTTTACTTTTTCAAATTTTGATTTTCCTTTCATTAATAATTTTGAGTGAAAAAACGTAGGTTAAAGTTGATATTATTAGTAAATCTAATCAAGTTCTCAGAATTTTAAAATCTAATATTATTTTATTTTAAAAAATCAATGATTATTTTTTAGGTTTAATAGTCTTATGAAATATATTTTTTTTATTGGAAGGAAGCAAAGACAATGTCAGTCTGTGAGGAAATTTACAACAATTTTACACATCATACATAATCAACTAAATTAGACTCTTTAATTGCTTGTGGAATATAGTATATGATAAAATGTCATTGAATTTCATTTCATTATAAATAAGATTATTTTGTTACCAAGTCAACATGGTTTTAAAATATCATTAATTTAAAACGATATCATATTAAGTATTTTCACTGTGTTAAATGAAAAAATTAATGCATCAATTGAGTGCATGATAATGAAGCTAAATGTAATTAATTATATTTTAAAATGATAAATTCATCATTTCTCTTATACACATTAATTAATTAATTAATTAAGGTGAAAAGCAAATAAGTAGAAAGAGCATGATGGTGAGATCCAATAATTTTAAGAGTAACTTTAGAAAAATAACACAAATTGTTAACAAGTTTAACACTATAACTAAATTAATTAACTTTTTCATTGGGTGTGAATCTTACATTTAGAGATGGAGGTAGTAATTTTTATTTTTAAAATGGATAAAGAGATGATTTTATTTAATGAAAATACTTGAAATTCAAAAATATATTTTTTTACCAATAAGTATAACTTATATTGTTAATAGGCTAATGAATGTATTTATTTGCATGAAAAATGTGTGACTGTTTCATTAATAAATTTTGGAAAAAATTAATGGTGTAAATGAAAATTAGCAATTAAAATAT
>PYAF01003418.1:21110-33707 GCA_007407185.1 Glycine tomentella | reverse complement strand
AAAGGACAGGTAATATATCTCGCAGAGATGAGATGCCACTGAACAACATCCAAGAAGTTGAGCTGTTCGATGTATGGGGCATTGATTTCATGGGACCTTTCCCTAAGTCATTCTCCAACCAATACATCTTGGTTGCTGTAGATTATGTCTCCAAGTGGGTTGAGGCAGCTGCTTTACCCACCAATGATGCCAAGGTGGTAGTCTCATTCCTAAGGAAGAATATCTTCACCAGATTTGGGGTGCCGAGAGCGATCATAAGTGATGGAGGAACTCACTTTTGCAACAAACAATTTGACAGTTTGTTAGCTAAGTATGGAGTTAAACACAAGGTGGCAACCCCTTATCACCCTCAAACAAGTGGCCAAGTAGAGATTTCCAACAGAGAATTGAAGCGAATACTTGAGAAAACTGTTGGAACATCAAGAAAGGACTGGATCTAGCCTCACATTAGCTACTTTCCATATATTTTCCTACCCTTAGCCCAGGCACGTTACAAGCCGGAAAGACCTTTTGATCAAGTAGTGCTTGCAGCTGTTGAGAATATTTTCAAGCTTATGGTAGTGCTGTGACATTGTTGAGTAAGAGAGCAATCATAGCCTGATACACTTGAGTGAATGAGTGGATTAAACACAACTTTTGTGAGGAATACTCAGTTGCTGTCCCCAGCATATTGTGAGTATGTTGTTGTGTGTGATATGTTGTGAAATGGTGGGATTATATATAGGGTCAAAAAGTTAGGTGGGAGAGTTAAGTGGGAGGGTTAGGTGGGAACGTTTAGGTTGGAGGGTTAGGTGGGAGGGTTATGTAAGAGGGTTAAGTAAGAGAGGTAGATAGGTTATTTAGGCATGTGTGCAGCATTGCGCATCATAGACTGTGGACCGCACTGTTCCGCATTGATCATGGAGCCCACACGAATTACTGACACCCGCATTGATGCGGTTGCCAGTGCATGTGAGTGAACAATGTGCAGCTGCACAGATCACAGGCAACAGACTGTCTGTAGCATCATAGACTGTGGACCACACTGTTTTGCATCGATCACGGAGCCCACGCAGATTGCTGACATCTGCATTGATGCGGTTACCAATGTATGTGAGTGAATAGTGTACAGCTACGCAGATCATAGGCAACAGGCTGTTCGTAGCATCATAGACCGTGGACCACACTAGTCCGCATCGATCACAGAGCCCACGTAGATTACTGACACCCGCATTGATGCGATTGCCAATGCGTGTGAGTGAACAGTGTACAGCTGCGCAGATCACAGGCAACAAGCTATCCGTAGCATCATAGACTGTGGAACGCACTATTCTGCATCGATCACAGAGCCCATGAAGACTACTAACACCCGTATTGATGCGGTTGCCAGTGCATGTGAGTGAACAGTGCATTCAGGATCACATTATCAAAGTAATTTGAAAATAACAACGAAAAGGCATGAAACAACGACAAATACATTTTAAAGACTAATAAATGGATAAACGCAATACAAAAATAAAATATGTGAAATTATTCACTCTAATTTCAAGGAATTGTGCAGCTTCCGCTCCATCTCTGTCCATCTTAGGTCATTAACTTGAGAAGGTGATGGCGAGTTTTGAACATCAACTTTAAGTTCCATACATATTACACTCGTCACTTTTGCAAATGTATCGAACATGCACAAAACAACTTCTTCGTCAATAATTTGAATTGCCATATACTCAACACATCCATGGAATTGGTATAGAGGACAACGATACTAAACTACAGTAACTATAGGCGTAACACCATAATATGTAATTGATGACTGTATACTGTTGATTATGTTTGGCAGGGTCATTGTTGAATTCAGCAATATTGATTTTGTCTTGTCACTTCTGAAAACTGCATTTCCACTAGAACTGCAGATGATATCACCATTGATATAAACATACGAACAAATTGGCTCTGCACTCATTTTGCTTGCTCTCTCTATTTTCGCACAATGTTATTTGATGCAATTATGCAAAAGTTGTGCTGATATGATGCCTTTATATATAGCATCAATCACAGGTCCATGGTTCACATGATTTGGAATCTTGATGCATGACAGAAAGATGATCGTCTTAACATGCTTTGGAATCTCAAGGCCTTACCATGAACCAAATTATAAACGTGGTTTCGGATCCCGAGCCAATTTATATTATAAATTGATGGGAGGTGCAATTCAACTACACATTTTCATCACCCAACTTCAAATTTTATATCATTCGTTACCACTTTAAAATTAAACCTTGTTGTCATGGCTCATATACCTCTATTGCGTCATCAACATGTTCACCGTTCACGTACCACAAATAACGACTTAATCAATTCGTATTACCATACAATACCAGAACCAATAATTATACTATTATTATCGTCTATCGAGTTCCAACATATTGCCCTAATCAAACAGTGCATAATTGATCATGCATTGATTACTACATTGGTTGAATGATGGAGGCCAGAAACACACACCTTTCACCTGCCATGGGGTGAGTGCACAATCACACTCAAAGATGTTGCACTGCATCTAGGCATTAGGGTTGATGGTCGTGCTGTGACAGGACCTAGCTTCTTAAATTAGAATGATTTATGCGACGAGTTATTAGGAGAAATCCCTCCAGATAATGCACGTAAGGGAGCCACAGTGAAGCTGACATGGTTGCTTAACATCTTGCGCGCACCATTACCTAAAGAACCAACAATACACCAACTACAATGCAGGTGTAGAGCTTACATAATGCACATCATTGGTGGTGCTCTAATACCTGATAAATCTGGAAATAGAGTTCATCTAATGTATTTGAATCCATTACATGATTTCAACAACATAAAGAGATATAGTTGGGGTTATGTTTGTTTAGCAAACATGTATAGACAATTGTGTTAGGCATCATCGGAGGTTAGTAGAGTTATGGGTGGTTGTGCCATACAATTGCAGTCATGGGCTTGGTACTTGTTAAACGGTCGGCAAGCCCATCGGTTTGTCAAGTAATAAAATCCGGTAAGTCCAAATGTCGATTTCCACATGGACTTCGCTTGTACTTAGTACTAATATGCATTTGTTTGCAAATAATTAATAAATGGAATTAATTGGCAGAATGAGTTGCATTGAATGAAACTAGACTTAAACATATAATCGAATTACTGGAAGCGTTTTTGCCCAATAGAAATTTTAGCTATTTTTAATAAACCAATAATCCAACTACTGGAAGAAGACATGTCTGCTGTACAACATCTTTCAAATTATGATTAGTTTCCTCATTTTCATGTTTCAATTGTTATTGTTAGTATGTTTCGTTATTTTGTCATTTTTTAATGTTTTGTTTGTTGTGTTTGTCTCTCTAATTACTATTATTTGTTTGTGTTGTTATTCTATTATGTTTTCATTATTATATTTATCTATCTAATTGTTGTTATTTTTTTGTTGTTTTAATGTTTTAATTTCATCATATAATATAACTTAGATATGATAATTATATATATTCACTTTATTTTTAATCAATTTATTTTTTAAACACTTTGTCTTTTTTATTTATTTTAACATTAATATTTATTAATTTTAATACTACTAAAAATTATTAAACCAATAATTTTTTTTTAAAATTTCAAACAAAATATTTTTTAAAAAATATATATATAATGTATGGAAGTCGGGTTGTCAATTCCCAGCTTCCTTTACCAGCATTCAATTATTTTTTTAATATTAATATTAACTTAAAAAAAAGAGGTAAGCGAGAAGTCGAATTCCCCAACCCTGACTTCTCACTTCATTGTGAAAAGTGGTGCATTTTGGGATTAAGATTGAAAACTAGTGTACATTGGGAATTTCCCCATGTAAAATAGTAAACTTCAGGAAAGAAAACCTCAATAGGGTGTAATTTTTTAAAAATTTATCATTTAAAAGTAAATTTTAAATTAATATCTATTTAGGGATAAGTCATAATAGAGATTATGATTTCTGAATTGAAAGTAGTAATACATGTTTTGACTTCTATTTAAAAAAAAAACATTAAAGTCATAAAATTTTATAAAATTTCTATTTTTTTTAAATACGACTTTAAAGTTGTAACAATTTTTTTTATCACTTTAAAGTGGTAAAATAAATTATTTTTATTTATAAAGTCATATATTATTTTTTATTTCAATTATTTAAAGAATTAATGTATGTTTTATTTAATATTTTCTATATTATTTTGATATGGTTTTATTTAATATTTTTATATTTTTTGTATATTGTTTTATATGTATATATTATATTTAATATTTTTAATGTTTTCAATATTTTTTGTATATTGTTTTATTTATTATATTTTGGAACAGTGGCCTTTCTGCCACGTTTTTTAAAATAAATGGCCAGAATGCCACGCGGAGGAAATGTTTTGCCAAAATGCCACGCGGATAAATTCATTGCTGGCAAAAGCGAACTAAGGAAGCTAATGTGGCATCTCCTTGTTGGCCACGTAATTCGCTTCCCTGACCAGCGAATTACGTGTGTCAGGCCACGTGTCCTAGATCGCTGCGCTCCCCTGCGGATTAGGTGGAAATGCCACGTGTTATATCCCTATTAAGTCGTTTTGGGCAAGAGCGAATTTAATAGCTTATTTAGCTCGATGGCCCAATTAATTGGGGGGCTGATTTTGCTTTTTGGACCTATATAAACCACCTCCATTTTTCCTTTTGGTACATGTTGTTCATGCTTTGTTAGTTTTCAAATCCAAACACGATTTCGTAAAAGCTCGGTTATTTTTTAATTGAATTTGTCCTTCGAAACACATTATCGTAAAAGTTCTACTATTATTTTTTAGTTGAATTTTCAATTATAAACACATTATCGTAAAACCTCTGTCTATTATTTTTTAGTTGAATTTTTAATTCAAAACACATTTTTGTAAAAGGTCTTTTATTTTTTAGTTGAATTTTCAATTCTGAAGACATTATCGTAAAAGCTGTGTTATTTTTTTAGTTGAATTTTGAATTCCAAACACATTATCGCAAAAGCCGTGTTATTTTTTAGTTGAATTTTCAATTCGAAACACATTACCGCAACAGCTCTGTTTTTTTGTTGAATTTTCAATTCAAAACACATTATCACAAAAGCTCTATTATTAATTTTTAGTTGAATTTTCAATTTGAAACACATTATCGTAAAAGCTCTATTATTTTTTAGTTGAATTTTTGAATTCCGAACATATTATCGTAAAAGCTGTGTTATTTTTTAGTATAATTTTTCGAAAATGAGTGGTAATGGAAATGGTTTAATAACCATTGTCTGTTATAATGGGAGTAGATATGTTGGACCTAATAATCAAGTTTTTGAAGGAGAAAGTAAAATGTTTCGTATGCCCGCAGGATGCAGTCACCGCGATTTAATGAAAATGTTTTACAAAAAATTGAGATTACAACGCGGACAATCTGTATCTCGATTGATTGCTAGATGTGCATCGAGCAACCCGGTTCGGTGGGTTGTTGTTGATATTGTAGATGATGACGATGTAGCATTAGTTACAGACGCATGCATATCGAACGGAGGAAACCCCAGATTTATCGAATTGTATGTGGAATTAAATTGTGGTGCACAATCAAGCAGTCAACATTATGTCGAACCCATTCGCTCCATTGACATTAATAGAGAGCCGCTAGTTCTTCTCGAAGACAGAGATGTATCCCCATCAGTACCACTACTTTCGCAACCAACCCAAAAAATGGGTTCTGAAGATGGGGATATATCGCTGGAGAATGAAATGGTTTCGGCCTATGACCAAGCTTGGCCTATGGACAGTTCCGAGGACGAGGTGGACGAAGGTGTTGTTCCAGACAATGACTCATCAGATACGGATGTAGACGGTGATTTCAATCGTGCTTTTCCAACTCCTTCTTCGGGCATTGTCGGAATGCAAGACCTGCCTCCGGTTCTAGGTATGCATGCACATTGTTTTGCTAGTTAGTTGTGTATTTTTTATTGGAGGTTTAATCACTTAAATGTCTCATTATATAGTAAGTAATAAGCATGAATGTCAAATTTCTTACTTAACTTCCCTTATAGTAATGACTCAGCCCCAACTAACTAGGTTGCCTTGCCTATGCAAATACATTTTACTTCTTTAATGGATTAGTTTGAAAAACATTATATGATTTCAATGATTTATTCATTTGATTATTTACCATTTTCAATCAAATGTGTGCCTGCATGTTACTCCACTTTAATCACTTGCATGTGTCATTATATAGGAGAGGACAACGTTCCATTTTGGTCTGACATAGGCCATTACACGAATATTAATTAGGCATACCCAGATCAAGAGTCTGATGACATGCAAGGAGTGCGAATGCCTAACTAGCAGATGGGTCAACAGCTATATAAGGACCAAGTGTTTGAGAGCAAGTGTGATGTTCAATTGGCAATAAAGTAATACTGTATGGCCAAGCATCGCACAACCGTAGGAAAAAAAAAGTGATACAAAAAGGCTTATAATGGTTTGTGAAAATCATTATGATGGTTGTCCATGGAGGATGAGGACATACGAAAAAAAGGGTGGCACTGAATGGGTTGTAGGCATATGGAACAACCAACACACATGTGTCGATCAGAATCTTTCTCAAGATCACAAACAACTTGACTCAAATTTGATATATTTGTTGATCCTAGGTGCGTAAAATATATTTAATTGAACTTCAAATTTAGCTGAAACTGTATTAATGTAGTATTGTTTGACGAAATGCAGAAATGATAAGGGAGGACCCCAGTGTTAAAATTGGGTTAATTCAAGAAAGGATAGCAACAATTGTTGAATTTCATATATCATACAAAAAGGCATGGAAGGCAAAGCAAAAGGCCATTGTGAAGGTTTTCGGGGATTGGGATGAGTCGTATGCGTTCCTGCCAAGGTGGTTGAGTTCCATGTTGATTTGTTCTCCCGGTTCTGCCTACAAGCTGGATTTGAATGACCATTTTATTGATGGACTACTCGATGGAAGTGCTAAAGTGTTCAAGAGAGTGTTTTAGACATTTAAACAGTGTTGTGATGCATTCAATTATTGTAAACCAGTTATCAGCATCGACGGAACCCATTTATATGGAAAATATCGGGGAACATTGCTCATTGCAAGGACAGTTGATGACAACAATTATGTCCTTCCACTTGCATTTGCAATTGTTAACGGGGAGAATATTGACAACTGGTCGTGGTTTTTGGCACTAATTCGGATACACGTTACGCAAAAAGACGAAATTTGTCTTCTTTCTGATCAGCATGCTGACATACTCGCCGCAGTGAACAATGTTGAACTAGGATGGCAACCACCCAGGGCATACCATGTTTTTTGCATTCGCCATCTGGCGAGTAATTTTAATCACAAGTTCAGCAATGTTGAAGAAGCAATTGAAGAAATTAGGTATGTATGCCCATTAGAAGAGAATGTTATTACATCTACTTACTCTAGTTGTCTTATGTCCTTATTTTGAACTCGTGTTTGTATTTTCAGCTTATACAACCTCGCGATTAGATTTCGATGCTGGATTGGAAATATTTAGAGGATCAATCCCACAAGTAGCCGCCTGGATTGATAATATCCCAAAGGAAAAATGGAGTATAGCTTATGATGAACTGGGAAGAAGGTTGGTCACATGACAACCAATCTTTCAGAGTGTTTTAACAAGGTACTTAAAGGAGCCAGAAGCCTACCTATTACGTCCCTTGTGCGGTTCACCTATGCTCGACTAGTGGCATACTTTGTCGCACATGGTCAGGTAGGGGTGGGCATGGATTGGATTTTTAAGAATCCAATCCATATCCAATTCATATCTATTTAAATGGATTGAATTTTAAATCCATATCCATATTTTTTAAAAAATAATTTAGATTCAAGATCCAATCCATTTAAATGGATATGGATATGGATATATCCAATTTATATCCACTTAAATGTTATAAGATTTTTTTTTACAAATTTTAGTTATTAAATGCTAAAAACTTTAAACTTAGTACCTGTCCATTTAAGAGCTATTTTCAACCGACCTTGGTTAAAATTATTTTTTTATAAATATTGATTAGTGTATTTTTGGCATACCTCAATCAAAATAATTTCGACAGATATCAGTCCAAACATTTTTACACCGACATCAACCAAGACTATTTTTTTGCTGACATTAGTCAGTGCATTTTCAATCGACATTGGTCAATGATGCTTTTAGTCGATCTTAGATAGGGTTACTCTTTGGTTGTGGTCAGCCAGGTTTTTAGTCAGTGCATTTTTTTGCCGTCATTGACTAGGGATTTTTGGATCAACACCGATCGTGACTAATTTTTGGCCGACATTGATTAGGATTTTTGTTGCTAACATTGATAAGGTTTTTTTTTGCTGATCTCGATCATTGATATTTTTGTGCCAACATTCGTCAGGACTTTTTTTTTCGACGTTAGCTATATTTTTTTGCCGATGTTGGTTGAAACTATATTTTTGTTGGCAACAAATTGGATTTGTTAGTCAACATTAATCATGACTATTTCTTTTGGCTGCCGTTAGCTAGGGATATTTTTGACATCAACTAGGATTTTTTCGATCGATGTCAATTGGAGAAATATTTTGGCTGACGTCAACTAGGTTTTTTTTGGCTAATGTCGATCGATATTTTTTCAACCGATGTCGCCAAAAAATAGTCTCATCTGACGTCGACAAAAAAAAATCATTGTCGACGTCAAACGAAAAACCTATTTGATGTCGATAAAAAATAATCTCAATAGACATTGACAAAAAAACCTAGCTGATATCGGCAAAAAAATAGCATCAACTGATGTCGGGCAAAAAATAGTCTCAATCAATGTTGACTGAAAAAACCTTACCAGCATTAATCGAAAAATAGACTCAACGATGACAGCTTAAAATCATCATTAGTTGACGTCGACCAAAAAAATAGTTTCAATCAAAGTTGACAAAAAAAATTAGATTTAAAAATCCAAACAAATATCTAATCCATATGCATTTCATATCCAATTAATTGGATTGGATTTAAAATCCAAAAAAATGGATTTGGATATGAAACTAATCCATTTAAATGGATTTAAAATGGATTAGATTGGATTGGATATAGATTATTATATGGATATGAATTTTTTTGCCCACCCCTATGGTCAGGAGGCCCATGAGGAGATGGCGAGAGGTAATCATTTCTCAAAATTAGGATGACAAAAATATATGGCTATGGTTGATAAATCCACAACACACTATGTCACATGTTATGACACACTTAAGACAAGGTTTAAGGTTCAAGAGATGTACAACATACAGACTCATAACGGCGGTAAGAAATGGTCGGTGTCATTAGGTGAAAGATACTGTCAATGTGGTGAGTTCACTGCCTTCAGGTTCCCATGTAGTCATGTTATTGCATCATGTCGATCGACACACTACGATCCCAAACAATATGTGGACCCTGTGTATAGTGCGGCGTATCAATGTCAAGTGTATTCTCCGTAGTGGTTCCCAATTGGAAATGAGGACTTCATACCACCAGCTGCATCGTCCATCGTTATACCAGATGTGTCGCTGAGACGTAAAAAAGGAAGGCCAAAGAGTACACGCATACGCAACGAGATGGATTCGCGAGAAGGATTGAAAACTCGTACAAGATGTGGTTATTGTAAGGTTGTCGGTCACAATAGGCGTAATTGTCCTTCACACGGTCAGCACCAGTGATTTACTATGTGGTTATAGTTATGTACTACGCTTTTATTAATTAATACACAAATAATATAAAAAATAAGTATAGTCCATTGTCCTGCATAATACATCAAATAAAAATCATTTTAAACTACACATAGTTATCACTGTACAAATTAAAAATAATCAGTCATCCTCTCTGGGATCTGCATGGTATCCTCCACAACGGCTCATGTTATGCTCATATGATGACAGATTACATCGAAACTGCGCTCCCCTAACCGGATTTCGCCTAATGATGTGGTTAGGGTCATCATGACGATGCTCATTGTTGTCCTCATCTGCCCCCTCCATTGCCGCCAATATCTCATCCGTCGAATATTCTCTGAAACTGGGAGAATGTATTAAATGAGCCGAATGTGCTGCAGGAGTGGTCATAATCGGATCTTGCTCTGACGTCGGAGCAGTCGTCCTATAACAATCTGCAAATGTGTCCAGTCCAGGTGTGAACTGAAACCCAGCTGAACTGGGAGCAGCTGAACTAGGCCCACCTGCATACATGGTATACGATGGATATGCGAATCTGGACTGCAACATCGACGGCGGGGGAAACCAAGGGGGGTACTGTGATTCGCGAGCATCATGTGGTGGCCACCAATACTGCTGAGATAGGCACGAAGGGTACCCTGGTGCGTAGATCATGCCTGTAGGACGTGGAGGAAGTGGAGGTACAATCACAGGTGTGTCCGCAACAGGCGGAGTGGAGTGGTGAAGGGGTAATCCCTCGTGACGCGCACGCCGGTTCCTGCGAACCACTGGAGGAGGGGCCTCGGTCTAAGACCGCACGGGTGGGGGTGCAGCATCTCCAGGATCAGTTACTCTGTCTAAATCGTCATATGCGGCGAGAAGTCGAACCGCCTTCTGGTGGATCTGACGCATATAATAACCTTGTTTAAAAAAAATAAAAAATTATGGTGCAACTAGCGCCACAGGTTCTACCAGTTGGCTCGAGTAGCGCCACAGGTTTTGGAAGTTGGCGCGATTAGCGCAAGAACGGCGCGGTTAGCGCCACAGATCCTAGAAGTTGGCGCGATTAACGCCATAAGTGCTCCAGAAAGCCTGTTTTTCACTGGAACTTGGCTCGAATGGTGCCATTGTAGTGCGGTTAGCACCAAAACGTGACCTGGACCACTATAAAAGGGTCATTTTACGAGTTTTGCCGCAAATTCCTTGCTTTCTTCTTCCTCCTAGCACGTTCTGCCATTGTTGAACCTTGTGAGCTTCACAAATCTTCATCCTTTGACCAAAACACTTCCCTTCAAACATGAAACTTGTAGGGAATCCCCCTATGAGCTAGAATCCTTCATCACATTTCCCTAAAAATCATCAAACGGAGAGATCGTGTTCTCTAGGGAGCTTCCCAAAACTCGAGTTCGGCGAGGAAAGGAGGCGATTCTCGGACACCCAAGCTTGGGGAAGTGGTCGTTTAGCCTTCCTTGTCATCTTAGAGGTAAGAAACTCGAGTTTTACCGTTTGATTTATGATTTTGTTTATGGGATGAATAGTGACCCTTTTGAGCTGGAGTTGGAATTAGGCTTGGGTCCTTTAGGAAAGTATGTTTAGGAGGTTGTTGTGATAAAGGATTAGCTTTGAAATGTTGGTTTCATGGACTTTGGTTTTTGGCTCTGAGATATGCATGTGTAGCTAGTATATTGGTATATTGATGATTGTAGAACATGCATGAGCCTTGATTCTTGCTCTTTATGTGTTTGAGAGGCTTTAGGAACGGTGATATTGGGTGGAAGAAACCGTTCAAGCCATGTTGTATAATTTTGAGCATGGGCCTGTATAGAGCTTTGAGCTCTTTGTTTTGGCTTGTACCGAGTCTTGTGGAGACTCTAGTGCCTTGGTTAGGCCGAGATAGACCGCTGAGGGTCTATAGATGACAAAGAGGTTTATGCCTTGTATGGTTGAATTGGTGTCTGATTGAACTTATATGCCTTGTATAGGGCGTGACACCGAGGGTGTCAGTGGCGTAGACCACCGTTCAGGGATTGAACCGCAAAGCACGACTTTGCCATGCAAGTTCTTGGTTTCTTGGGAGTGTTTTCCACTGCTGTGTTTCACCATACTCCGAGGGAGTTGTAACGCCCGGCCACTTACAGGATCAACAACTGTCCCTACATACCAACACAAGACTTTTCAGTGTGCTTTATCCTCACTCACACACTTCCTGAGAAACTTCCCAGGAGGTCACCCATCCCAAGATTGCTCCAAGTCAAGCACGCTTAACTGTGGAGTTCTTATGTTATGGGCTACCGAAAAGTAGATGCACCTTGTTGGTATAGGTAGTACCTATTAAATCCTTTTAAGTTATCCTCAACTGTACAATTCCATACCTGCACAGCCTCTGGATCCCTCTCGTTTGGGTGTGTATTCGATTCATTCATGTACCCCTCCCGCTGGAAGCCTGCTAGGAGCCGCTCCTTGTCCATGTCTCACTACACCGGCGATCACTCCCCGCCCTCGTTAGCGCCCGGGATGTTACATGCCCACCAGCTTCCGCCTGGTTCGTCCTCGAACCACACCGTACTGGTAGAGAGGCCTTGCTCTGATACCACTTGTAACGCCCGGCCACTTACAGGATCAACGACTGTCCCTACATACCAACACAAGACTTTTTAGTGTGCTTTGTCCTCACTCACACACTTCCTGAGAAACTTCCCAGGAGATCACCCATCCCAAGATTGCTCCAAGTCAAGCACGCTTAACTGTGGAGTTCTTATGTAATGGGCTACCGAAAAGTAGATGCACCTTGTTGGTATAGGTAGTACCTATTAAATCCTTTTAAGTTATCCTCAACTGTACAGTCCCATACCTGCACAGCCTCTGGATCCCTCTCGTTCGGGTGTGTATTCGATTCATTCATGT
>PYAF01003418.1:0-17389 GCA_007407185.1 Glycine tomentella | reverse complement strand
GATGATGATGACTTGCTAAGTGATGGAGATGAGGTAAATTCTGAACTTGATCAAGCTATTCATGCCTTTCAAGAAATGCATGAGGAAGCCCAAAAACTTGCAAAATCCAATAATAAGCTCAGAGGAAATCTTAGATGGCATATTGAAAAAATTACTGAATTGCAAAATGAGATTTGCAACTTGAAAGAGGAAAATGAAAGACTTGCTTCAAGTTACAAATTGAATGGATGTGTGTGTGCTTCTTCCTCTAGCAATGTTGACAAGTATAACTTGCTTCAAAAGGATTTTGATGAGTATAAAAAAAATCAAGGAGAAAAAATATATGTTGCTTTTAGCCAAAAACAGTGATTTAATTGATCTCTTGAGAAAGTTTTACAAGGGAAAATGCAACTTGGCTGAAATGTTAAGTGTGCAAAAGTATGTTGGAGATACTTCTGGTTTGGGGTATAAACATGACTCAAAATCATTTGGTAAAACAGTTTTTGTACCTCTAAAACAGAAGAATCAAAAGTGGCAAAAGAACTCAAGGGTCAATCAAAATTCTATTTTTAGGAAAACTTCAAAATCTGTCACTTGCAACTATTGTATGAAAAAGGGGCACACATCATTTAAATGCTATGCTAGGAAATTCTATGTTCCTAATGGTGATTGCATTTGGATTCCTAAAAGAAAGAAAAATGCTAACCCCTATGGACCCAACTTCAATTGGGTACCTTCCCTTGAAATCTGATTTGAATTTTGCAGGTGTGTCTAAGAGCTAGAACATCAACTTGATATCTTGATAGTGGATGCTCTAGACACATGACTGGAGACATGTCTCTACTCTCAAATTTGACTCTCAAAGAAGGAGGATATGTCACCTATGGAGATAATAACAAAGGGAAGATAATTGGAGAAGGTAATATTGGAGACAACTTCAAAGCTAAGATAAAAAATGTGCTGTATGTAGATGGATCGAAGCACAATTTGTTGAGCATAAGTCAATTGTGTGACAAAGGCTTTAAAGTGAATTTCAACAAAGAGTGCTGCATTATTTTTGATGATAAAAATGGTGAGGTACTGCACATAGGTAAAAAGAAAGGTATGTGCTTTCAATTGATCATTCATTATTCCATAAATCTTCTTGCCTAATAAGCAAAGTTGATGAAACTTGGTTGTGGCATAGAAGAGCAAGTCACATAAATATGCATCACATGAACAAGCTCATTAGAAAAGATTTAGTAAATGGATTACCCAAACTCAAGTTTGAGAAGGACAAACTTTTTGATGCTTGTCAAAAGGGGAAACAAACAAAGAACTATTTTCAAAGTAAAAACATCGTTTCCACCTCTAGACCACTTGAACTTTTTCACATTGATTTGTTTGGTCCTTCTAGAACAATGAGTTTAGGTGGGAATTATTATGGACTTGTGATTGTGGATGATTACTCTAGATACACTTGGACTCTGTTTTTGAAATCCAAGAGTGATGCTTTCCTTGCTTTTAGAAAAATGGCCAAGCTTACTCAAAATGAAAAAGGTTGTGAAATTGTCTCAATAAGAAGTGATCATGGTGGTGAATTCCAAAATGAACATTTTGAAAAATTCTGTGAGGAAAATGGAATTAACCATAATTTTTCTGCTCCAAGATTACCCCAACAAAATGGTGTTGTGGAGAGGAAAAATAGATCTCTTGAGGAAGGAGCTAGAACACTTCTTAATGAGTCTAATTTGCCTAAATACTTTTGGGCTGATGTTGTAAGCACTGTGTGTTATACTTTGAATAGATTACTTATAAGGCCTATTTTAAAGAAAACCCCTTATGAACTATACAAAGGGAGAAAGCCCAACATTTCTCATTTAAGAGTATTTGGCAGCAAGTGTTTTGTATTGAACAATGGGAAAGAATCACTTGAAAAATTTGATGCTAAGGCAGATGAAGCAATTTTCCTTGGATATTCATTGCATAGCAAGGCTTATAGAGTATTCAATAAAAGAACAATGTGTATTGAAGAATCTGTACATGTGATTTGTGATGAAACTAATCTCTCTAAGGAGGAAAAAGAAATTGATGGTGATGCAGGTCAGTTGGAAGAATTAATTGAAATAGACAAATCCCTAACCAAAATTGAAGAACCAAGTGCTGAAGCAAAATCCACAACCCCTGTTCAAGTGCCTAAAGATTGGAGAACAACAAGAGATTTATCACTTGACAACATCATAGGTGAAGTTTCAAAGGGAGTATCTACTAAATCTTCACTAAAGAACCTATGTTGTGACATGACTTCTGTTTCTCAAATTGAACCTAAGAACATTGATCAAGCCTTGAATGATGAACATTGGATGCATGCCATGCATGATGAGCTCAATCAGTTTAAGAGGAATGAAGTTTGGGAACTTGTTCCTAGACCTTCATCTCTTAAACCCGTTGGCACTAAATGGGTTTTTAGAAATAAACTTGATGAGAGTGGAATCATAGTCAGAAATAAAGCTAGATTGGTGGCTAAAGGCTATAACAAAGAAGAAGGCATAGACTATGAAGAAACTTTTGCTCCAGCTGCTAGATTGGAAGCAATCAGGTTATTACTCGCATATGCATGTCTCATGGATTTCAAACTTTTTCAAATGGATGTAAAAAGTGCCTTTTTGAATGGATATATTGAGGAGGACATATATGTTAAACAACCTCCTGGTTTTGCTGATTTCAAACATCCAAACTATGTTTTTAAACTGAAAAAGGCACTTTATGGTTTGAAACAAGCTCCTAGACAATGGTATGAAAGGTTAAGCAAATTTCTACTTGATCAATCTTTTACAAGGGGAAGTGTTGATAAAACTCTGTTTATCAAAAGGCATGGCAATGATTTCTTATTGGTTCAAGTGTATGTGGATGATATAATTTTTGGTTCTACTAATCACTTGTTGTGCAAGGATTTTTCATCAGCTATGCAGAAAGAATTTGAGATGTCAATGATGGGTGAACTAACATTCTTCCTAGGACTTCAAATAACGCAAACGAAGAATGGAACCTTTCTCAACCAATCCAAGTATTGTCTTGAAATCATCAAGAAATTTGAGATGGAGAAAAGCAATGATGCTGCAACTCCCATGGCTACATCAACATATCTTGATTCAGATGAAAGTGGAAAGAAAGTTGATGAGTCTAAGTTCAGAGGAATGATTGGATCCTTGCTCTATCTAACAGCTAGTAGACCTGATATAATGCTAAGTGTTTGATTATGTGCAAGATATCAAGCAAATCCCAAGGAGTCTCATCTTACTGTTGTCAAAAGGATTCTCAAGTATCTCAAAGCTACAACTAGAGTTGGCCTCTGGTATCCAAAAAGGTGTTTCTATTAATATTGTTGGATATTCTGATTCTGATTTTGCAGGTTGCAAACTAGATAGAAAAAGCACAAGTGGACGTGTCATCTACTAGGAAGTTCATTAATCTCATGGCATTGAAAGAAACAATCATGTGTTGCATTATCTACTGCTGAAGCAGAATACATCTCAGCTGGAAGTTGTTGTACACAAAGCTTGTGGCTTAAACAACAAATGCAAGAGTATGGAGTAGAACTGAATGAGATTCCACTGCTATGTGATAATACAAGTGCCATAAACATATCAAAGAATCCAATTATGCATTCAAGGACAAAGCATATTGAGATCAGACATCATTTCCTCATGGATCAGGTTCAAAAAGGTAACATAAAGGTAGAATTCATTGACACCAATAACCAACTTGCTGATATTTTCACAAAACCATTATCAAGAGATAGGTTTTATACACTTAGGAACATGCTAGGGATTCTAGATGAAAGTAAAATTATCTAGCTTGTTCTATATGTGTTTTGTGTGATGAATTAAAGCCATATGTGTCACAAAACAAATAATTGCTTAGAACTTTGATCAAAAGCTGCTAAATGCTCTGCATCTGTTGAATTGACTGTAATAATCGATTAAAGCACGAATTAATCGATTAATTTCATTAAAAATCACATCCTGTATGAAATTTGTGCTCATGTAATCGATTACACACAAATGGTAATCGATTATTCTTCGTATAACAAGAATAAACCTATCTCTGGAATAATCGATTACACATCGGGATAATCGATTACATTGATTAAAATTCTGTGAATGAATGCATGTCTCACTGTGATAATCGATTACTAAAGCCTTGTAATCGATTACCTTCACCATTAGAAGATATAAGGTTCACTGGAATAATCGATTACTACTCGGGATAATCGATTACTTATGCCCTGTTACCTGTATAATTCATAAAATGAATCATATAATCGATTACTGCAAGCCATAATCGATTACTGGTCGTCTTCAACCTTTGATTAAGGATCAAATAATCGATTACTTAATAAAATAATCGATTACCATGTGTTTTTCAGAAGCTTAATTGCTCTGGAATAATCGATTACTTAACGAAATAATCGATTATTCATGCTGTTGAACGTTACCTGACAGGTTTTTATGGGTTATTTAACTGCCCAATCAGTTTTAAAACGCACCCAATGTCATTAAACTGTCACCAACAACTATATTTTTGAAATTATGAACGTTTAGTGTCTGATTTATGCCTATAAATAGTGCATTACAAGCCTTAGAAAAATCTGCACCTTATCTATCTCTCTCTTTGCATTTTCTGATTTTTCTTAAGCCTTGTGTCTATCTTTGTTCTCTCTTTGTAACCATGTCTAACCCAACACCTAAGAGAACTAGAACTACCAAGAGAAAGGCTGGGGAATCTTCCTCTAACCCACCTCCTCCTCAACCAGCCAATAGGTTAGATTTATGGTTTTCCTCGGAATCTGATAAAATCAATTACCTGCAATTCAATGCCACCAAGCTAGTGGCCTCTCCCAAATATCTTGAACTTGATTGGTTCATAAGGGAGAGTTTTCAGTTTCCAGCCTACCTTGAAGCCCAAGGGCTGAGAAGGTTTTTAGAAATGAAGGGTACCTTCTACCCTGATTTAGTGAAAGTTTTCTATACTTGCTTGAAGGGTTCAATGCAAGGGGCTATCAAATCGAAAGTTAAGGGTGTTGAGATGATTGTAACCCCTGAGATTTGGGAAACAGTGGTTGGGGTAATGTGTGAGGGTGTTAGGAGGTTTGATGAAGATCCTGAGGGCTATAGCAAAATGGATACCTATAGAGAAATGCTTCATGATCCTCACATGAAGCTTAGGACTAGGCTGGGTACAGGTCCTATGACTGCTGAGGATAGGCTCCTACATTACATAATCACATATGTAATAACCCCTAGAGCAACCAACCATGCCCAAGCAACTGATGAGGATCTTCAGTTGGTATATGGGCTGAAGAATCATATTCCCATGAACTGGGTGCTCATAATTGAAGAAATCATGCTTAAGTCCAAGAGACTTGTGAACTACCATTTTCCATATCCTGTATTTGTCTCTAGGCTGATTGATCATTTCAACATTGATGTTGAGAATGAGGTGGTAGACAACACAAACTCATCCAACAGTCAAATTAAAGAGAAACATTTGACTAAGATGGGTATGAGGAAGACACCCAATGGCTGGGTGATGGCCAATCAAATTGGAGCTGCTGCACAAGGAGAAGAGATGGTTGTTGATTTAGAAGATGAGGAACAACAACAGCCTGCACAGCCAGCCTTCACTGATTTTGAATCATTGATGATTCAAAAGATGGATAGCATGCTCAAGCTACAAGAAGACTTCAAGGCTGAAACCCATGAAGCCTTAGAATAAATTAGAGAAAGATTAGATTCAATTGAGGCCAACATGAATGACAATGCCTCTATTGAATTCTAGGATTACTTAGATTGCTTTTAGTTTTATTATTTTAAGTTTCTATGTTTGTTATGGTTCAGTTTTTTTTATGTTTCTTTTCACTATGTACTGTCCTATATGATAATTATTCTAATGAAATATGTATTTCCAGTTCAATATCCGCTGTGCTTACATTATTTTTTACTTTTAACAAGCCAAATAGAGGGAGAATTGATTAAGGGGGAGTAAATTTGAATGTACTCTGTTTGCCCCTATTTTTGGTGAAGTTTTTGCTCAAAATTTGATTTGAATGTATGCTGGAATTTAGGGGGAGTAACTGTGCAAAAAGGAACCTAATTAGTTGCCATAAAGCTTAATTGAAGTTTCATGAATCACATGTGCTTTAACACTTGTTTCTTGGCAAAAGGCATTTGAAATTTTTACAGGTTTTAAGCTTGAAGTTCATCAATGAAAACCTCAATTAATCTCCAAGTATCTAAGCTTAATCAAATTGAAGATTTGGCATGTTTAAAGCCAAAAAGGGGGAGATTATTGATTCAAGAGGAGTCAAGCATGAATGAATAAGGATCAAGCTTTTGTGTTTTGTGCTTTCAACATGCCACATTGCAAGTATGCCAAGGAAGCTATGAAGATCAATTTGATTCATGTAAAAGGGAAGCTGAGTAATCTGATAATCCAATGAGCATTACATGCATAATCATTCATCTAGGATTGTTAGATTGAAGGTCTTGGTAAAAGCAATTAACAAGTAAGGCATTTAAAAAGCAAAGTTTTTGGAAAAATGAAGTTTTCCTGCATTAATCGATTACAGCATTGATGGCATCGATTATTTTGTTCTTCGTGCCTTCTGGAAAACAAATTAAGAACATTGTAATCGATTACATATCAAATTAATCGATTACATAGGCTAAAATGGAAAAATCTTACTGACTGTCTTAATCGATTACATAAGTTCGTAATCGATTACATCTATGCCCATGGATTACATGTTCTGCTGATTTAATCGATTACATATCGTTTTAATCGATTACTCAGTGCATTTGGAAAAACATGATTGTCTGTCTTAAGCGATTACTTCATTGAATAATCGATTACATTGTTCATAGCTCAAACCCAGAACATATCAGGAGCACTTTAATCGATTACATTCTTGATTTAATCGATTACAAATGTGAAATAATCGATTACAGGAGCGTGTTTAGTCGATTATTTTCAGTTAGAAAGTTGTTATAAATAGAACTTCTTGCTCTGTGTTTTATGAATTTTGAGAATTTATAATATCTTAATTTTGTGTGTCCCACGACTAATTCTACTGAATATAAGTTGAGATTTTTCATCTATTTGCACCAGATTTTAATATTTTTATTTAAATTTAAGTTTTTTACAATATTTTTTAATTTAAAAATAAATAATAATTTTTAACAATAGTAGAAAATATAGAAAATATTAAATATAAAAATATATTAAATAAATTATATACGAAAAATATCAAAAATACTAAAAATCATAAAAAATATAGAAAATATTAAATATATTAAATAAAACAAAAAAAATATAGATTAATTCTTAAATAATGAAAATAAAAAATTATTTATAATTTTATAATAAAAAATTATTTTACGACTTCATGTCAAGATGTAGTAAAAAGCTGCTATGACTTTAATGTGATAAAAAAATTATTACAATTTTAAAGTTGTAAAAAAATTAATTATTATAATTTTAAAGTCGTATTTTAAGAAAAATAATTAAAGTAGTATAAAATTTAATGATTTTTTATTTTTTAAATTTTTTTAATAATATTACAATTTTAATTTAGAAATCATAATCTCTATTATAATTTAATATTAATTTAAAATATAAAAGTATAAATTTAAAAAAAAATTATACCTTTTGATAGAAGTATCTCCTTTTTCTTCCCTATTATGAGTATATTTTTCAGCCGGCATCGCGTTTGTCAGAATCTTAATTAATTAATAACTTCCAACAAATAGAATTTCTTTTGTAAAATTAAATAAACCATAGGACGAAATATTATGAGGCTGCGTTGGTTACCTTGTCCAAGCCAGTTTTGCCTGCCCTTTCCATGTGTTTTTCAGAAAAGTACACATTTCTCAATAACATGTCTACTCTATACATCTAAGTCAATTGTCAAATGTCATGTCCATTAAACATAATATCCTGTCAACAGTAACCAAGATGAAAAGTCGTTATCACTATCGATTTTTGTTAAGTAAATTATCAATAGAGAGAGAAAAGAGAATTGTACATAGTAGTAAATATGTCAACTCTTCATGTCGATATGTAGTAGCACTTCTCTTGTCTCTATCATAGGCAAACGACATTAATTAGACATGGAAAATAAAAGGATAAAAAAATGTTAATAACTTATTTTTTAGTTTAATATATAATTAAAAATTTAATTAAATCCTAAATCAATCAAATCTTTCAATTATTAAAAAATTCATTTAGATTATCAAATTGTTACCATTTATGGCAAATTTGTTAGTTTGATCACTAGAAATTATATAAATAGATATTTTTATATTAATTATACTGAAAATAGATGAAAATAGATGTTAAAATGTCTATTTACATAAATTACATATTTTAACAAGAATTTCATTTTTACATCAATTATATTGTCAATCCATGTAAAAAATTCTTGTTTTACGTTGATTATATTTAAAAAAATTTCTATTTTTGTCAAATAAACTAATGAAATTAAGG
Source organism: Glycine tomentella (assembly GCA_007407185.1). NCBI lineage: Eukaryota > Viridiplantae > Streptophyta > Magnoliopsida > Fabales > Fabaceae > Glycine > Glycine tomentella. The sequence continues at coordinate 8,884 of PYAF01003418.1, read as the reverse complement.
AAAAAGTGTATGATTGTAGTATTTTTAAATAATTAGAAGATATGATTGAACTTTTAATTATTGAGGGACTCAATTGAAGTGTTTTAAAACAATTGGAAGATTTGATTGAACTTTTTAATAATTGAGGGATTCAATTGAACTTTTAATTATAATTAAGGAACTAATTGTATAATTAAGCCTAATTTTTAATATATATTTTTTAAGCTAAATGACCTATTTACTACTTTATCTTTTTTTTTGTCCAATTTGATCATTTATCTTTTTTAAAATTCATTTTGATCATTTATATTTAATAAAAAGGATCAAAATAATTATTATGTGAATGAAAACTTAACGTTGTTAATGAAATAAAATGTAAAATATAAGTTTTTTTTCCTTCTTCTTCTCCCTTCTCCTTCCTCCTTGACAGCAAAGAGCACTAGGGATGTTTAGAACCAAATCAAACCGACCATAAAATTGAAAGTTGACCCAAAAAATCCGTTCTTACCAAAATATGGAAATTCCACATGTGGACTAGACGTGGTCTAGGTGGACTCCAAATTTTACACATTGGACGGTGATTCAACTTTGTTTAGGAAATGGACATGCAAAACAAAGGAAAGACACTCTGACACTCTAGTAAGTACATCAATTTATAAGAGAATAACTGAGTATGAGAACTCAGTATAAGATATGAGTAACTTGAGTAATGCATTCAAGTATTGAGTAGTGAATGATATGTATCCGGAGTGAGTATCAAGTGTAATCAGATGTCTCAGATGATTCAGAGATATGTGTCTAGATAGAACTTGTAAGATTGTATTTATAGTGTGGAGTGTGAGCCTTGAACCTTTGTTTATTGATAATTTGTTGATAAGATAATGTGTACCTTATTGATATGTTGTTACTTGTAGATAAGTAACAACTTGTAGATAACTTTGTTAAGATATGATATGGTAAGGTGCAAGTTCGTGTCTGCGCTCCTGTAGTAGGGCTGACAAGGAGGGTGGACACGTGTCCGAATTGATACTTGGAGAATGAATAAGCACTATTAATGTGGTAATGCTGACATGGAGGGTGTCCACATGTACGGGGATCTTGTCATGATGGCCACATGTAATTTTAACATATTTGAACGGTACAAAATCAAAAACCACAGAAAAATTGATGGTCATTGGTTTTGATTTGATTTTTTATTTTTCAAACCATGCGATTCTGTATACGTTTTGACACACGAAAATCAATCCAAACCGAATAGATCTAGTAATTTATTTTTTATAATTTGCTTGATATGCTATGATACATAATTTCTAAATTATGTTTATTTTTAAAAAATGCAAGTAATTATATTTTATTTCAATTGATGATGCTTTATTTTATGCAACTCTTGGCAATTGATGATTTTGTGTTATGTTGTTGTTGTAGATCTAGTATTGTGTTGGTGGAGATATACTTTTCAAGTTTCTATGATTTTAGTCTATTATTTCAATTAGTGTTTTATTGTTAGATATCTACTTAAGTTTTTATGGTTGAAAATAAGTATTATGAATGTTGTGTTGCTTTTTTTAAAATAAAAAAAAAATCATATTTGAGTGATAGGTTCTATAGGAACTGGATGATCCTATTTGGTCAAATATCTAGCGACAAATTCCTATGTTTCTTTCATTACAGTATTTCTAAACAAGTTCATGGATGACAAGTCTAAGGATTTTCTTATTGATGATAGTGATGATATTGATGATAGTTACGATAGTGACGATATCAATAGTGACTTTGATATGGAGCTAGAGCTTCTAACTATGATGAATACGCTAACTATGAATATGATGTTAGTCGTTGGAATTTGGAAGCAAGTATTATGTACTATTTTTACTTTTAAAATTGAGTGGTTAATATTTAAGTTAAATCATTACTTTTAAGCTGAATAATTATTTTTTAAGTATTATTTAACTTTAAAACAATTAATGTTTTACTTTTAAGTTTAATTATTGAAACTTTTGTTGTCCATTTATTATTTTAGTCCTTAAAATTAAGAAAAACTCAAATTTGTTCCTGAATTTTGTTAGGATTTCATCTCTAAGTCCCTAAAATTTATCTCTTTCCTTATTTTGGTTCCTAAACTTGTGTTATTATTATTATTATCACTTAAATCTCTTTGATTGGGACCAAAATGAGAAAAATGGATAAATTTTAGATACTTAAATAAAATCCTAATAACTTAACTAAGGGACTTATTTGAATTTTTTTTCATAAGGAACTAAAATGACAACAATATATAAATTTAGAAACTAAATTGATCATTTATTCATTTTACTTCTCATTTAATAATTTTCAATTTTTGATTTTGTAACTTTTATAAAATTTTAATCAAGTGTTAAGTGTGTGTTAAAAATAATTTCATTTGTTTCTATTTATAAAATCTAATTACCTAATTCATCAAGATTAAGAAAATTGACTATTTTAATTGATAGTAATAAATTTGTCTTAAATTTATAACTTTCTTAAAACTATCATTGTCATCAATACTCCTCTCTTCTAAGGTCTTCCTAACCAGTACTCTTTGAACATTGATTAAGAAATTTAAAGAGAAAAACATTTATTTGTAAATCTGAGGAGAACGTAAAGAAGACCATGAACACTGCAATTTTCTACTATATTTTTATTTTAAGTTTCTTAACCAATGTTTTATGGGACTGGTTAACATTTACCCTCTTGTAATTATTTGTCAATATATCCTCTCTCTTCTTTTGATTAAAAGTATTTATAGTTTAAAAATAATTAATATAAAAATATTATAAATTAAATCTTATAAAAAAACATTATTTAAATTTAGATCTTATAAATAATAACCACCGACTATTAATAACACTTTTCTTAAAAGGATTAATCAATAACCTAATGGCAGTTGGCCAGCCACAAAGCTTCAAAAAACACAGCCAAAAAGAGGAAAGTAAAGTGGAATATTGCTAACTAACCAAAAGAGAGAAAGTTGACGAGGAACATGCTATGTTGGTGAAGTGCATGTGAAAACGGATACCAATATCCAAGCTATTTGTGTTTTATATGACCAAGGAGAGGCACCAGCATTGAAATTCCCCCTAAGAAAAGGAGGTGATTAGGACACCACTTGGGTGGGTCTCATGGGTGGCCAACCCTGTAGTATATGGAAACCCAATACTCATCACTGTGATGATCAAATAACACAGGAGACAAAATTGCCGTGACTTTGATAAGGCACCCCATCAACATACCCTTGATGGGGGTGCTGCGTAGATAGGCCCAGTGATCGACATCACATGGATCATGGATGATTATCCCAATGCCCCCGCTAGCTAGGCCTGCCCTCGCTTTTCAGTGGCATGTGGTCAAAGTGGAATTCACTTGCATGAAACACCACCATATGCTTGCATTAATTGCATGAAACACCACCAACTATCGGATGACACAATCCTACTAGTATATTATTTTATATACTACATACACCACTCAACGTATTATGTGTTTATTGTGTAAATCATCGTCTCTCTTTAGCTTATCACAGGCCATACCCTAATCATCAGTTGCGGATCTATATAGTAAGGGTGTACACATGTATTCTTTCACTTAAAAAATTACATATAATTATCTAATATTCTTATATCTTGTTCTCTTAATTTTATATATTTAAATTCATTATTCTCATGTTTTTATAATTATTATATTTTATATATATTCTTTAATTTTATATATTTGAATCTATTATTTTCAATTATCCCGACTGATTCAAAAGTCCTAAATCCGTTACTGTTAATCACCATATATATATATAGTGAGTAAATATTAATTGAACATAATATCTCATCTTTTAGAAAGAAAAAAATAATCTCATCTAATGTTAAAGTATTGTCTTATGAAACGCTACTAGATTTCAATTTGCGCGTTTGTTGGTGTTGCCAAATGTGTGTTTCCAACAGTTTCATCTTTAGCTAGTTTTTCCTTCCATTTTGTCTGTGACAGGTATGCGATGGCCAAAATCACAGTTCTAAGAAAAGTTTCTTTGTACCGTGTGTTTGGATATGGAGAAATTTATCAGGGGAGTTTATTTTTTTTTAAAGAATTTAAAATGTTTCATGATAAAATTTTAGTGTTTTTATGAAGCATTTTTATTAACTAAAATAATTAATGGGATTTCAAATTCTCTAAAAAATTAAAGAATTTGAAATTCTTTTTCGGAGACAATCACTCACATTCATGTTATCACTCGTGTCTCTCTCATTCTCCCCGCTCGCAACCCTCATCTCTTTCTTGCTCGACGCTCCTCGTTATGGTCGCAACCAATCCCCACCCTCACTCTACTCTCTCTCACAGTTGGACGTGCGCTCTCTCTCTCTCTCTCTCTCTCTCTCTCTCACACACACACACACACATATGCACTTGTGGTTTAGACTTCATAACATGTTCATCTCTCATCTTTGTTGTTTAGGTTTCGATATTGATCTCGCTAATTTGTGTTTTATTTTATTAATTTGCATTTTTAATTCATTGTTTGATTTCATTGATTTTGTTTTTCATATAGGATAATTGAAAGAGGAATTCGGAATTTTAAATTTGAATGCTAGAATTTTGTTTTTCTATTTTCCTTTTTTTATGTTTTGTTTTTTCTATTTTTAATTGACTATGAACCACCTGTTTGTTTAGGCTTAAAAAATTACTTTTAAAAAAGTGATTTATTTTTTCGTGATTCTTTTATTAGTAAAAACTGTTTTGTGCTTGCTTAAATCATTAAAAAAATACAATTAGAAGTGATTTTTAACTTATTTAGGTGTGACAATTGTAGAAGTAATTTTTTTTTACAAAATTACATAAGGTGTTTTTTTGTTGTAAAATAGAAAAATTAAATAAATGCCCAAATTGGCTCAAATATGCATATCAATAAATAGGGTTTGTCTAATTAACCACAAATGAAAATGGGGTTAAACAACCACATCTTCAATGACCAATAAAAATTAGACAATTATCGTTAATGCTAAGATTATAACATTTTATGCATCTTCTTTAATTTCTCTTTCATATATTTTATGTGTAAAATTAAAATTTATAATTTTAATTAAAATTTAATAATTAAAATTATACTAAAATACATAAATATAAACAAATTATAATAAACTTAAATCTTAATAATTATTTTTTAATTAGTTATAAATCTATATTCTTTATCAATTTAGGTAAATATTTTACATATATTTTAACTTTAGAAAAATTAATTTTAATTTTTAAATTTATTGAAATATTTAAAAATTAACTTTAGGCAAACAACTCTCATTTTACATATAGATAATAACAACAATTTGATTGCAAAGTCAATCTGGTACAATGAGAACTATTTACCTAAAGTTATGTTTTATATATTTCAATAAATGAAAAACATTAAAATTCTTTTTTCTAAAGTTTAAAATAAATGAAAAATATTCACCTAAAGTTTTGTTTATAATAACTATTTATCTAAATTGAATAAAGTATATAGATTTTTATAATTAATTAAAATACTAATTACTAAGATTTTATAATTTTATTACAGATATTTATGTATTTTATAATAATTTTAATTATTAACTTTCAATTAAAATTATAAAGTTTTATTTTTATACATAAATGATATGAAAAAAAATTAAAGATGGTGGATTAAATGTGGTATTTATAGCATTAATTATAATTTGCAAGTGTCTTTTTAAGATAATCAATTTTGCATTGAAGATGCTAGCAATTTTCACAATTTCAGCTAGAAGCAATATTGCTAGATTTATGTTTACAAATGGAGTCCTCGATAGATTTTTCTAAATCTAGTTTCTCTTTTCTCAAATCATGGACTTCTTTTGTAAAATAGTAAATCTCTCAGTATGTCTTCTTTTGTTCATAACGCATCACCTAGATTGTCATAGTTTGTATTAGATTTGGAACAAGAGCCACTTACATTGCTTTTGGTCTCATCCTCATCAATGTTGACCATGAGACTTAGATTTGCTTCTTCTTCCTCACTTGAGGAACTTACATCATTATCATCACAAGTTATATATGTTCTTCTCTTCTTAAATGGCTTATTTTGCTTCTTACCACCTTCTTGTTGTTTCTTAAGAAAGGTTGGACAATCCACTTTTATGTGACATTGCTTCCCACACTCAAAGCATGTGATGGTTGTGGGAGTGAAGTCATTTTTCTTTGTGTTCTTCTTTTGAAAGTTCTTTTTGTCTCTTCCTTTCTTCTTCATGAACTTAGAGGACTTCTTAACAAGTAAATTCAGATTTTCATTATCTGAATTTTTTGAAGGGTCTTCATCACTAGCTTCATGATGTGATGTGCTTATCTTTAAGGCTAATCTCTTTTTCTTCTTGTCAACTTCTTCATCCTTTAGCCTCTCAAGCTCTAACTCATACTCCCTTAGCTTGCCAAAAAGTGTAGCTACCGTCATGGTTGTTAAATCCTTAAATTATGATATCGTTGTACTTTTAGGTTGCCAAGTTCTATTGAGACTTTTCAAAACTTTGATATTGAGCTCTTCTCTTTCAAAACTCTTGTCAAGAGCCAACAAATGGTTCACCACATGTGTAAAACGCTTTTGCACATTTGAAATGTTTTCTCCCGACAAAATTCTAAATATTTCATATTTTTGAATGAGAGTGTTCTTTCTTGCCCTCTTGACCTTGGTAGTTCCTTCATGAGTTACTTCCAAGACTTTCCAAATTTCTTTGGCATTTTCACATTGAGAAGCACAATAAAACTTATCAAGGTTTAAAGCGGAGGCAAAAAAATTTAGCTCTAACAATATATTGACATATTTTCTTCTAGTGTCCAAGAATTGAAGTCTTTTTCTACCTCTTTTCCATCAACAACAACCTTAGGAATGTAAGGATTATTTACAATTGCATCCCCTAATCCTTTATCAACGAATTCAAGGAAATTTCTCATGCATACTTTTCAAAACACACCTTCCGCAAAGGTTTAATAATTCCAACCATTGTAAGGATCATTTTCAAAAACCGTTTGAATGACTATAAAAAAAAAACTCAGATAACCAATTTTTAGAAATAATGATGCATGTACTACAAACCAAGAGAAGGGGTGAATTGGTTTCAATCGATTTTAGACCCAAATCAAAACTATTTGCAAATAGTTTCCTTTATTCCAGTTGAAACAAGAGATTTAGGTGTGTTGCAAATACCCTTTGATTTCTTAATCACAATTAAACAATTAGACAATGATACAAAACAAACTATCAACACATGAATGTTAAGAAACTTAAGAAAGAAGCAATATAAAAGTTGAAAGGTTAGAGAAAAGGTACAAACACCATTTATATTGGTTCGTTTTCAAAGAAATCTACATCCAGCTGATACATAGTAATCCACTTGGATCTTTCCACTATAATCTTTGAGTTGCAATAAAACTCACAAGAAAATGCACAAACCCTTGAAAACCTATCAAGAATTAAAACCTACATGTAGAAAACTCACTACATGAACACCATAAAGTAACCCACTCAATAAAAATGAAAATCAAAATACAAATTAAGGAAAATTTTCACTTGGTAAGTGAAAGATGTGAAAGATTGGAAACACTTCCTATGTAGTATCAACTTCTTTTCATGATCCAATGCATAGATCCATTGATTCCATGTAAAACCGAGTTTCCAATCAAAGGATCAAAGTGGTGATCACACTTAAAGGTTATAAAATTCTCTCAATGAAAATCACAGTAAAAAAAATATGACAGAATGATATCACTCATGAGTTCTTTTGAAAAACTCATTTTTATAGCCTTAGAATAAAAATAGTCGATTAGCTAATAGAGATATTCACTATATTGTTATTCGCATCACCTGGATTTCCTAAAGAACAAATAGTCGATTATGTTTCCATATAGTTGATTGTTTGTAAGCAAAAACTCTCCAGACCAAATATAGTCAATTAGATACTTAAGATAATCAACTATTTGTGCACCTATCTCAATTATGAGATACAGGGGCCATGGTTTAGTTTACTATATTAGCATATAGTCAATTATATTGATGCATAATAGAAACTTATAGATTTTAAAAACTAAGTTGCGAAAGTTTCAATTCTCAAAGGTTGATCATCATTAATCGATGCAATGTTAATCAATCAGAGCATGTTGAATTGCGTATCCTAGTCTAGGATGCATGTATTCATGACTTCACACTCAATCAAACATTAAAAGCAATAACAATCATCCTAATAATGACTAGTGTTTCAATTACAACTCATCATCAACAACATAACAAGATATACAAAATGGCATCTTCATGGTTACAAAAGCTTTTTTTGAGCCAACCTCATTAAAATTGAAAATGATGTCCAAAAGGTAGGTTTAATGAAGTAAACAAATAACCAAAATTGTTAGAAAAGAAGGGTGAAGTCTTGGTAACAAAAGAAGAAGAAAAGATGAGGAGTAGGAAGGTGAAGAATCTTAACCAAAAAACCTTTGATAGAAGGTCTAGAGCGAAAAATAGAAGCACCAACTCAACAAGAATTTTTCTTAGATTTCCCTAGTTATTTGGGAGAGTAGAAGAAAAATAAAAATATTGGAAACAGTGGGGTAGGAGAGCTCTATGGCTAGATGAAGAAAAAATTAGCCAAAATGTGTGTATTGTTCTTAAATGAGTGATAATAATATAGGTTAATGTTTTTAGGTTAAAGGAGCTTTGTGATTGAAGAGTCACTATTTATCACTATTTACTCATCTTTCTGTACTCATTTTAATCCCTAATTTGTGTTTAATCGTTTATTTATGCACTGTTTCTCATTTAGGATTTAATTAGACCAATAATTCGGATTTTAATTAATTTGGATTATTTTAAGTTAATTATTTCAATTTTTATTTTCAGGGCAGTTTAATAATTAATTGGGCTTGG
>PYAF01003417.1:36174-53065 GCA_007407185.1 Glycine tomentella | reverse complement strand
TCAAACCAGACTGAGAATGAATGCCATGATCTTTCTTGATGAAATCTTTTGACAAATAGTGCTTCAACACAAGCTTCTCATGAAATATGTGACTCAACAAATGAGATTCTTCATGATTCTTGAAACTATTATGAATGAATGTTTCTAATGTGCCTTGGTGCTTTTGAAATCTTCAGAGAGTGTTTACAAGGCTTTTTTTCGAAAACTCATAAACTCTTATTTCACTTAATGAGCTACATCTATTTATAAAAAAACAAAATTAACTGTTTGTAATTGATTATTCCGTAAGTGTAATCGATTATTTTAACTCATGTAATCGATTAAGGTTCTAAAATAATCAATTAAAGTGTTCATCTGAAATATGGAAAAATTCTCAAGAACAAATAATTGATTAACTCATGTCGCAATCGATTATTCCAGGAGGTCAGGATTTTCTGATACACTGATGTAATCGATTAATGCCTCAAATAATCGATTATCACAGGAAGTGTGAAAAACTCATCATTGCATATTTAATCGATTACAACAATCTGGTAATCGATTAAACCAGATAAAATTTCTTCTGAAAATTATGCAGATGCACATATAATCGATTAATCCGTCAAGTAATCGATTATCACAGAACGACTTAACATAATCAGCCTAATATAATCGATTAAAGTGTTCATATGATAATATGCAGTTCTGTAAACATGCAATTAATCGATTAAATATGATCAGTAATCGATTAAAACAGTGAAAAATATTTTTTGTAAAAACTTCAATGCTTTAATGTCATACCAAATGATTCATGTGTTTTATGTGACTTAATCATGAATTAATGAATGAATGTATGCATGACTTAATCAACCTATGTGTGGAATAAGAGATTTTATCTTTCTTGAACCAAGCTTTTGAACAAAATACATATGCCATCAATTTGAGTGGGCATGTAAAATCAAAACTTATGGTTATCTAGACTTGATTCTCCATGATCTTCCTCAACATATTCTTCATCATATCCAACACAACAAACATCGTCCATCACCAACCTATCTAGTCGCCCACGATACGTGATGACAAGTAATGCCTGGGCACCCTTCCAGCGACACACACGTGGTTGCCTCTCCTGGTACGTCTGATCAGCAGTGACATTTCCAATGGTTAGGAAATGTTCATAGATCCAACACTACAAATGAATGAACAACATGAATTTGATATGGTGAAAGTGTTAACAAATTTATTCCCATGGACTACTATGAGAAGAGTCGAAACCATTACCTGCAACAATGTGATATAACTGGCAAGATGTTTACCGTGGTGCTGACATGCATAGTTAAGATTAGCATACATGTGAACAGAGCTGTCGCACCCCAAGCATATCCTCTTGAGTGGTCCAGATCGCGAAATGCCTTCAAGAACACCACACTGATATGTGTGGCACTCTTGTTGGCAAAGAGTGTGCACCCGACCAAATGAAGCAAGTACGCTCTGGCTGCTACAATCCACCTCATCGACTGACATTTCACAGTATATATGTCTCGCAGCAAAGACAAGCACACATATGCCCCATGGTATTGCTCCATCTCCGCTCTAACTTCTTCAAGGGATACCTCAAGCAATTTAACAATCAAATGTACTGCATGTCCAACATCAAACGTCTCATATGATAACAAAGCTCCTGCGATGGGGATATGCAACAGGGAAGCGACATCATCCAAAGTGATAGTCAGCTCCCCTACAGGCAAATGAAAGCTTCTGGTCTCAGAGTGCCACCTTTCTACAAAAGCCGAAAGTAACCCCCTGTCTCCGGTCTCGACTGTGTATGAAGTCAAAGGGGCTAAGCCGGTACCAGCAACCAATCCTTCAATCTCGAGTGCAGGCCACCCAAATTTCTGAACTTTTCTTCCATGCGACTCCAATTTTAACTCAGCATGTTCCTGCAAACAGATTACATGAATGACAATCATATGGTTGAAAAATAAAACCACTTTGTTTGTAATGAAACATACAACTACCTGTCCTTCCCACACTTGAAGGGCCACATGCTCAGCGTACTCTGTCAACACTAAATAGTCCTCTGGCCCACCTGGATAAGATTGTATTTCATCACCTGCACCATCCATGCTAGGGATATCAGACTCCACACGTCGGTCCTCAACACGAGCATCCTCATCAAAGCAGCCCCTACATGTAGTCTCGAGCCGGAGGATCCTCAACAACAGTTGCCCCTGGACTTTGTCTTCTGGCAGATGCCATAGGCCTACGACGTTGAGGGACTGGCTCTTCATTCCCACTATCGTCTCTACCAGATCCTCTGCCTACATCTTGACCTAATGCCCTATGCATCCCTCGTGTTTTAGCCATAATATACCAAGTGCTTAATCGTGTCACATTACAAAACCAGTTCAAAGATATTATCACACAAAACCAGTTCAAGGATAATCAACAAAAGAATCTCAAAGGCAAGCATGATGAGCACTACCAAAGGCAACGATTATGAGCACTAACCATAATATGGATGATCTGATCTATAAGGACCATGATTGGGAATAAAAAATAACAATATTATCACACAAAACCAGTTCAAAAGATAATCAACAAAAGAATCTCAAAGGCAAGGATGATAAGCACTACCAAAGGCAACCATCATGAGCACTAACCAAAATATCATTAATCATGCAGCATATACTCTCCCATCTAACTCCCTTATTTGATAAAAGAATGATGAGCTCTACCAAAGGCAAGCATAAGTGGTATAATAGCATAAGAGCATTAAGCCATAACTAATAAATCCATTGAATATGTTGTTGCACTATACCCATCTAACTAACACAAAACCTAATGTATCCTTCCAATATGTTCTTGATGTTCATGTTGATCATGTGCTTATAATTAAAAAAAAAAAACAATGTGGATCACAACTAAAATCATCTACTATACAAGTTAAATCACATGCTCACAACTTAAATCATAAGGCCTAAACTTTCAATATCTTTCTCTCTTCATGAATTTAAAACATCTTCGCTTTTTATATGATCCCTATACAATTCTGGTTTTTTGTAGTATTTTTATTTAATATAATGTATAGGAAACAAATCAAATTTCCATCGATCCAAAAATCACTATTATCATCATTACTACAACATGTAATTATATAGTCTAATTTAATTAACTTTCCTAAGGGCTCAAATATGTACAATAAACAATAAAACACAATTTCTTTAATCATAAATTATAAAAAAAAAAACCAATTTAAAAAGCTTACGGATTAGCCAATCCGTAGGAGTCATACAGATTAGCCAATCCGTATGAGTCCTACGGATTACTCAATCCATATGACTTATACGGATCCTCTAATCCGTGAACTTCATACGGATTGAGTAATCCGTATGACTCATACAGATTGGCTAATCCGTATGAGTCCTACGAATTAGCCAATCCGTCTGACTCCTACGGATTACTAAATTCGTATTAAGTTTACGGATTAGAGGATCTGTATACTCCATAGAGATTGAGTTTTCCGTAGGTTCATACGGATTGGCTAATCTGTATGACTTCTACGGATTACTCAATCCGTATGGAGTATACGGATTATCCAATCCGTGAAATCCAAAAAAGAATGCGAAACAAAGTAGAATCTCACGCGGCGGTCGACACAGACTACCACTAATCAACCAACGACCAATGTCGCCTGAAACGTGTCGGAGCTGACCCAAATGTATGACTTGCTGCGGCAAGCGGAAGAAAAGCGCAGCAACGAGTAAAGGAGATGAGGTGTATGCGTGAAGAAGGCAAATGAATAGTGCCTATAATTCAGTATATGCGTAGGGGCATTTACGAAAAATCACTGTTCATTTTTGGGTGTATTAGTCTTTTGAATGGTGTATAAAGCTTTTCCCCCAAAAGTATTACTAGTTAAAGAATTTTATTTGAGATTGGGCGTAAGTATTTTAGATACTTTTATGTTACTTCCCTTCCTTTTTTTATACTCTAATACGATGCTGACACATACAAGATTCTCATCCTCTGTTGAGAATAGAATCGGTTATTTTTGAATGCCTATGAAAAAACTATCTGAGCAGAAAATTACTTTTCTTTCTTTGCTCTATCTCTTAACCCTAATCCTTTGTTCATATATGAGCCGCAACCTATGACTTTTTTATATTTTTCTCCCAACACTATTCAGGAAAAAGAAGTTGTCCTTTTTTTTATCAACAAATAAAATATATATCATTTAAACGGTACCAGAGATACCAAAAGGGAATATACAAGTAAAGGATAAAAAATATATACCCCTCCCTGTTTGAAAATCCCCACAAAAAATCGTTTTGCTTACATTAATAGTATCGTTTGTCCCCTCCCTCATATAACAAGTAATTAACAGACCAACCCCTTTTAATTGCACGCATTCCTTTCCCCAACCATAATTCCCACGAAAGTATCCATGCCATGCACAATTGAGCTAAAGAGGACGAAGCTCCAAACCAATGACACGGGAATATACCCCTTCCGAATCCAACAAAAGAAATCACCCACACCAGAATTCACCTTCAAAGAGCTTTGATGCATAGACCCGGGCTGCTATACCAATCATAGAAGGAATCTTTAAACTTGTTATTCCTTGCCACAAGCCAGCTCCATGATTCAAATCTAACCAACTCAGTAACAGAATCCAGGTCTGGACTTTTTATGGTTGAACACAATATTGTTGCGGTATTGCCACAAACTCCAGACAACAGCGCACCACACTGACCTCCACAACGCTTGAAGAAATGGACCATTGACTAGGAATTTACGAAATTTCTCTATGATAACTACCATTGTACAAAACATACACAAGCCACATGGATATCCCTACTTGGTCATCAAATTCGAAAGTATTGCCAAACTCCACATGAGACCCATAGTTTTTATTCATTCGTCAATTTATTTTGTAGTTTCTGACATAAATGTTTAACGTGCAAGACTGGCAGATGGTTCAATTCGTTTTTGGTCAAAGGCATTTCCAAAGCAATGTTATGAAATCGAAACAACCATGTTCAAGAAAGCATATAAGCCTAACTGATTCAAGCATCACGAAACGTTTTCTATGGAAAGCAATTTATGAATACTTGGGTAATCCGTATCATATATTGGACAGAATGTCATTTTTTTTTTTTAAATGCTGCTGGGAAATCACGTTATACACTGACCGAAATTGTCAAATTAGAATTGACATCATTCAAATTAGAATTCCCCACACCGAATATTCAACTTTAATAATTAATCCAAGTTTCTTCGTGTAATCTACACACACACAACACACGGAGTATATATATATATATATATATATATATATATATATATACATATATATATTATAGAGGCTTATATCAAGTGAGAAATGTTCTAATTTTAAGAATCTGATAATTTTAAATTTGTCTCATATAATTATACATAAATAGTAAAGAATAATTAATATCGATCGTTTACACAAGCACCGCCGTTAGATAATCGTGTAACCTTTGAATTAATAAAAAAAATATCTTAATATGCACTCTGGAACAAGTTTTAATAAAGCCTAGTAACATGTTGGTTTGCGTTAATTAATTACTTTACCTGAATATACATTACCATTATAAGAAACCTACGGAAATCAATTATACAAAATATTTGCCATGTATAGAAGGAGATTAATTGAACAACCCCAACTTTACATACAAAATAATCATAATTCAATGCATGAATCCCGCATCACCTTTTACATTGTTTAAATTTGAATTTTGGCTAAATTTGTTGAGGGTTACATCTTCCTCGTTGTTTTAGGAAGGGTCCTATACTACATATTCTCGTACTCGTGTTTTAAAAAAATACTCATATTTGATCTTATATTTGTGCATGTAGTAATTTTAATTCTTATTCTCGTATTGGTACCTATATATCCATACTTACACCCACTACCTATATTTTACTTGCATAAAAGTTAATAAATCAATAAAAAATATTAATTAAAAAATTATTACAAGTAAATTAAAATTCACACTTAAATAGTCTAAGCATTCACAAAATAATATTGAAAAAATAGCATCAATTCGTCCAAACATGTCATAAATAAACAATATTACAAAGATAATCATCTAACATAGTGATTTTTTAAGTTAATATTCTAATCGCTTAACAAAATCTCTAAATAAACTTGAACATCATGTGATGATGGTATACATTAATTTATTATTCTTAAATAAAGTGAAGCAAATATAATATAAGGTATGTTAAATCTACTAACAATGATTGACACAAGTGGTAGAGGTTTGTATCGCTTAACCAAGTGGTTCAAAGATCAATTCTGGACTACAGTTAAAAAAGCAGTTTCTGGCGGTTGTAAACCGCCACAAATTGCATTTCTGACGATTTGGATTGGCCGCCAGGACTACGAACGTCAGTAACGATTTGTGGCGGTTTCTGGTTGAACTCTGGTAAATTCGTCAGGAAATTTGTGGCAGTTTGTAGCCGCCACAAAGTACATTTTTGGATTTTTATCTTAGTATCTAGCACTTTTAAAATCGCCACAAAGTGTAATTTTGAGTAAATTACACTCGCACCTCCTGTGTTTTGCTCAAATTTCACTTGATACTCCTCCCTTTTTGCACATTACTTTTACCCCCCTCTATTGATGTCATTAACTAACATCAATTGAAATATGTGAGCAAACGCAATTGCCCTTATATTTTAATTGTAAAACCCAAATTATCCCCTCCCAATTAGTTTCAGAATTTAGGGTTCACGTTCCATTCCTCTTCACCATTCGCGAATATTGTTCCTCTTCCTCTTGTTGGCAATTTCTTCTTTAGCGTCCATGAGGTGCGAGTTCCTCTTCCTCTCACGACGTTCATGTTCCATTTCTCTTCACTGTTCACGAGTTCTTCACCGTTCATCTTCCAGTTCGCGAGTTCTTCAATGTTCCTCTTCTAGTTCATGAGTTCTCCACTGTTCCTCTTCTAGTTTGCGAGTTCTCCACTGTTCCTCTTCTAGTTTGCAACGTTCACGAGCGTTCACAAGCACCTCTGTTTGTCTTCCTCTTCGACGTTCATGAGCGCTCTGTTTCTCTTCCTATTCCACGATTTCTGTTTACGCTAGGGTTTTGCTTGTAAGTGACCATTGGACCTTGTATATAGGTTACTTTTTAAGATTATTTTTAATTTTGATTGTTTATTGTTTCTTATTTCTGAATGGGGTTTCAATGGGGACCAATTTGGGACCACTTATGATTTTTAAAACCATTTGTTTATTATTGTTGATTAAAATAGTGTTGATGTTGGGACCACAAGAAACACAATAGATGAACTGGAAATCATTTGTTTATTATTGTTGATTAAAATAGTGTTGATGTTTGGGACCACATTTCACAATGGATGAACTAGAAAGCATTTGTTTATTATTGTTGATTAAAATAATGTTGATGTTTGGGACCACAGGAACACAATAGATGAAATGGAATACATGGATCCTGAACCAGACAACGTGGATATTTTGGTTCACTTTACGAACCAACGGGGCGAACCAAGTGAGATATGCAATGTTGATCCTGACAAGTTTGGAATGTTCGACGCACATGACTATGTGAAAAACATTGCTAATGACTTAGACTTGCCACCATGCCACCCTTTTTTTTCTGGTTTCATTCTACTGCTAGTGGTAAAATTCTTCCCCTTAAGACTGATCATGATGTGCAAAAAATGTTTGTTGAGAATCAAAATTCAGTTTATATTCATATGTATGTTAGTAGAACAAAGAATGAGTTTTGAAACCTAGCTGTGAGTGAAAATGTTAATGAGCCTGTAAGTGAAAATATGAATGAACCTGTGAGTGAAAATGTGAATGAACCTGTGAATGAAGAGTGAGGTTGGAGAACAATTAGGTACCCAGCAAGCAAGGTGTAACATCCTCATTTTTTTTAATCTTGAGTTTGTATTAATGATTGGATTATTTGTGTGATATGCTTATAAAGTAGTATAACCGTGTGATGATTGATACATGATGATATGATGCAAAGAGTTTTTGTTATGAGGAAAATTATCATATGAGGAACACATGTGATGGTAGTGTGATTCTAGAAGGATAGGATAGAAACTAATGGATCCAAATGGCAAGCTTATAAGTGCTTGGAATAGATTTAGTCATGATTATTTAACTTAATAAAAGAAACAAATTTTAGTAACATAAAAGAGACCTAGCCATGTGGAATATTGGATATTTTAGATGATTGGTCAAAGGAAATTAATAGGTAATGACACATTAGTAAGTATCACATTAATTGAAAAACACATGAAGTACAAGTGGTATAAATCAAAAGAAAACAAACACTAAAAGTAGGTGCAACCACATGAGTGTGCATGATTGAAGTGTAGCTGTATGTGTGTGTGTATACCTGAATGCCTAAATAAAGTGATATGCAAGAGACAAAAGGTGAAACCATGCATTATGTGAATAAAACAAAAAGAATAAGCTTCTTAAGGAAGCTTTGGACGTGAATCTTGAGCAATTATGAAGGGAATATTTGTTTGATGAATGGATAGACTTGCATTTAATGCATAGATTTAAAATTAAACATAAAAATCTAGTAATTATCTTTATGGCATGATGACTTAGTTATACTATAACTAACCTAAGAACCTAACTAGACTTCCATTCTAATTAAAAATTTTCCTACAAGTACTTCCTTTGATTAAAAATTCTATTGCATATTCTCTCTCAACCACATATATCTGCGGGCTAAACATATAGACAACACTTATCGAGATGTAGGCAATATTATCATCTCTAAAAATAAAACCATGAACTATTTTTTTTAATGTTGAATAAAATAAGCAAAATATACTTATAAATCATAACACTAGTAATATATAATCTACATAATCAGAGTGATTGAACTATAAAATCTCAATGTATGATACATTAGGGTAAAACAACTTTGTAAATTGAAATAACACTACAAACTAGAAACAAATATTCAAAAGTATTTCTTCATTCCATCTCATTATCATCTTTCTTTTCCATGTCTTGAAGATGATATTGTTTGTGTCCAAGCTGCAAATATAAAAACATTTAAATGATTATTTTTCTCTCAATAAGTTTAAAACATTATTATTTCCAATTAGTCATAGAAGATAAATGTTCCTGAATAAAGTCACATACAAATGATGCATGGAATTTCTACTTGGTTCAAATGAGTGCAACAGAAAATTGCATATTCTAGCCCCATAGATATAAATCATTTGAAGAAACAAGTTGCATAATGTAAGTGAATGTTCCCACATATATATATAATAAAACTAAAGTGGCTAGCAAACCTGTAAGAAAGTTCCAGTTTGATAGGAAACCAAGTGACATGTACCAAGTTAAACGTGTCTATTTGTTAACTTACGTAGTTGCTTCTCCAACTTAACATAGTCAAGTAACAAGCACTATGTATCAATAGCCATAGTTATCAATCCCGGATATTGGAGCGGAGTGGCCGCCCTCAAAATTGGGATAGCGGGATGACCGCTATTCTAATATTTTTATATATGTATTAAAAAATTTATAATATAAATATATATGCTGAAAAATAGAAATATAACTAAAAAATAAGCATAGGAGTATATTAAGCAATAAAGGGGGTGCAGGAAGCAATCTCCTTTACTAACACACAAAAAAAAGAAAACAGAAACGAAAAGGAAAAGGAAAAAAGAAAAAAAGAAACAGAATTAAAAAAACGAAAATGGAATTAAAAAAGAGAAAACGAAACAACACAAAGAAGGAGAAAAAAGAAAGAACAAAAAAAGAAAAAGAAAAGCTTCAAAACCTCGATGTAGAAGGAACCGCCAGAGGAGAAGAAGAAATGGCCGCCAGAGAGGAAGAAAGAGACGTCGGAGGTCGTGCCGGAGCAGTGTTCGAAGGTCGTGCCGGAGAAGGGATGCAAGGCCGCGTTGGAGGGAGGAGGTTTGCGCACAGGGAGAAGGGTTCGAAGGTCGCGTCAAAGGGAGGAGATCGCGTACGAAGTCGAAAACCCACTTAAATGAGTGAAATGTCTGGCATTTTCGACATTTCACTCGCCTCACCCAAATCGCGGCCATGTCACCGCAATCACGGGCGCGACACACGTCCCCTCCCCTATCGCGGCCGCAATAGCCGCTCTCCCAAACCGCACCGCTACACTACCCTTCGTAGCAGTGCATGGCAGCTCCGGGCGCGATTGATAACATAGTCAATAGCAAGTCCCATGACTGTTATTTATCTTTCCAAAGTCCAAAGACTGATTTAGTTTAATTAGGATGTTTATGAAAAAGGAATATTAGTTGTAGATAGAAAAAAATAGCAGTGACCAGTTGAATAAAAAAATGATTGGTTTTGCATCCCTTCGTTTTAGTTGTGTTTTCTCTCGCTAATACACACTCACAAGAAATCATACTTCAAATGCCTAATCACCCATGCCTAATACCTACTTTTTATAGCATCCTGCATGAAGTGAGAGATATTTACATCACATTATAGTGAAGCTACAACCAAACCAAAAAACACATAAACATTTACCTACTATACAGAATCGTTGCCCATGGAGCATTAAATGTGGTCTGTCAATCAGCAGGTCGTCATCAACCAATAAAATTGAAGTTAAACTAGATTCCTAGCTAACAATAATATTGAAGAAGGTAGCCCTTTGAGTCACATTTAACTATTCTAATACACTAGCCATATTCCTCCTTGTTGCATAGCACACTAGTGCTGCAAAGCACTAGAGTCAATCGATCAAGAACCAAAACATTTATTTTCTATTTTCCCTTTCACATAACAAGCTAACAAAAGAAAAAGGAAAACTCTATTTGAGAACAAGCATACACTTCATGAAACAATTTTTAAACAACTATATGTGTTATTACTGGGAAAGACCCAAGTCCCACATCGGCTAAAGATAGTGCCAAGATAAAGTATATAAGTGGGAGACATCCCTCACTCCTTGAGCTAACTTTTGGGGTTGAGTTAGGTTCAAACTCACATTCTAAGAGCTATATTTGAAAACACTGATGCAAGGTTGCAAGGAACTAAATCCTTCTTTGGCACAAAAAGTATTATGACAACAACATAGTGGAGCAAAGCGATCGACCCTAGGAGTGGGATAGCGGGATCACGGATAGTGAGATGACCGCTATTCTATTTTTTTCTTTTTTTTGTACCTATTCTGAATTTCTTTAATATATATATATATATATATATATATATATATATATATATATATAACAGTAAGTGTCTTTCCTAAGTCTTAAGATAATTCTTAAATTAATTCATTTTGGCCACATCTAACAAATACTTTTGGACAAGTACCCTTTCCTTCCCTACCTTTCCCCTTAACCTTGAGACATTGTACAATTGAAAGCTAATATAGCATATAGAAAACAATATCAGTAAACATACCAACGATTTGGACAACTTTGATATGCAACTAATAACCTTTTTGTTGAAACCTTTTTTGGCATTTATCTATCTAGAACTCCAATGAATGGAGCCTGCAATCAAGAACAAAGAGAAAGAGTTAAATATGTAACAAAGAAAATCTCTCAAGGATTGGAAAAAATCCCAAACTCAATTAGGTGAACAATAGAAAGAGTAATTAAAACCTATCACTATAGAATCACATAAGAACTACCTAACACTAATTTAATTATCATGACATAAGAATCATATAACAAATTTTCTTATTCTCTTACATTACCAAAAGAATTTAGCTTAGGAAAAAAATAGGGGTTTGCTAATACGAAGCAGAAATAATGAAGAGTGGAAAGTCTATATCATGGTCAACACAAATGTAAAGAACAGATCAAAGGCCCAGGCTGAAAACCAAATATCAGTTATGTGCAATAAAGAACTATACATGAATTAGGTGCAAAAGTAAAAAGTAAAAAGGGATCATAGGAATCAAAGGGACTCAAACAGAAAAATGAACAAAGAATAATACAAAACATAGATCTTGAAATTTATAGAAAAAATTGCAGCACAATGTGACATCTTAGCGTTAGACAAAACATGCCTTATCAAGGTAAAGATTCAGTTGGAATAACTCAGCTTTACCAAATTTCTGATTTATGTCCCATTTCATTAACATAAAGCTTTCCTATTCTTATATATGCTCACAAACTCAAAACTTGTAATAAATTTCCATCTTTGATCCATAACTTTAGCTCAATCAATTAGACAATCAAACAATGAGAAATAAACTAAGCAAAACAAAGAATGAGCAAACTCACATTCGTTTGTGCTTAAGAACTCTTATGGCTCTAGGTTTAAGACCTTCTTGGGCCAGCACCAAGTCTAGTTTTCTTAATCTGTTCTTTATACCTACTAAGTTCGGTATCAAGCTTCTTAACCTTTCCATCCACCATATAACCTTGTTTAGTAATCTAAAATATATACACAACAGTTAGCAACTCAAGAAACTAAGTCAATTAACTATAAATATAAGAATACAACAGGGGCATAAAAACTAGTATGAAAGTAAAAACTTGAAACAAAATTAAGTAAAATGACCAACAAAAAAAAGGGGCAACACAGTAAAACGGAATATTAAAATTGACGCCTCGTGTGTGAATTAAAAAATAAGGGTTTTACCCAATAAAGCTATGAAAAAAATATCTGAATCCAAAAGCTGAATCATGTTTTCTTTGTGTTGGCCTGCTATGAAATGAGGAAGGAAACGAAAAAGAAATATAAGAGTGGCAAGTGCTCACATGTCCGTGCAAGAATCCTACACACAAGAACCCATTGAATCAGTCCTCCCGTCATTTTCCATCATCATCGTCGAAGCATGCATCTGCTCTCCTTGGCAAACCATGGCATCACCACCGCGAATCCAGAACCCCACAATAACCAACCACACCCACACCTTCACGAGACCCATAAACCCGAAACCACTACCCCCGCAAACCTCTAATCTCACTGCTAATAATAACCATAGAATCTTGCCGGAACCAATTGGCCCTCTTGTGTGTCTCTCCAGCGATGCCACGTCCTTGAAGGCACGACCTTCTGCTAAGTCTAAAAGAAGCATTGAAATGGGGCTCAAACAGTGGAAGCGAGAGAAAGATGAAAGGGGTCCAACTCCATTTGACTAAGGGTGAGGGAATCATCATCTGATGTTGTCACCAGCATAAGGGCGACTGAGAACGCGAGTGGGAAGCAAAGCGAGGATCCGAGAGTGGGAAAGCAAGAGACTGAGCGGGCAAGGAATAGAGAGCGCGGTGAATCTCGACGGCAACCTAGTAGTGTAGGGAGGCAACCACTGAAATTTTTTATGACGAC
Source organism: Glycine tomentella (assembly GCA_007407185.1). Classification (NCBI taxonomy): domain Eukaryota; kingdom Viridiplantae; phylum Streptophyta; class Magnoliopsida; order Fabales; family Fabaceae; genus Glycine; species Glycine tomentella. The sequence goes on along the minus strand of PYAF01003417.1, from coordinate 39,772 downwards.
CACAACTTCAAATGGTCAAGAAAATCATGGGGCTTGAGGGCACAATTGCTAACTCAAGAGAAGGACCAAAAGCTTGAGGGCATTTGTTTACTTGAAATGCCTCAATAACATTTTAATTTTATTAAAATAACCTACGCATGAGTGTGTTTCCCGCTTGGGATTTTCTTCATTTCATTGTTTTAGCCTTTAAGGCCAGATTTTTTTTAACCGTGGATCATATTAAATTTTAAAGCAACACTTTTAATAGTGTGGCCTAACTTATCAACGTTTTAAAAACCACAGCTTGAATCTTGTCAACAGTTTTAAAACGTTGCCTAATGTTAATAGCCAACGGTTGCATATAAATGTGCATGTGAGAGAAAAGAAATATATTTTAATAGTGACAAGTGTCTTTAAGATTTTATCAAGAAGATGGTCAAAACAATTAAGATTGAGAAATTCACATGAAATAATAGTTTCAACCTTTGGCGCATCAAGATGCGAGCTTTGTTGAAAGAACATGGCATCTGGGCTCCTCTCTCCGCTCAATCATTGAAAATTGATAAGCCAGTGCTTGAGTTGCAAGAGGAAAAGGCATATTCGCTAATTCTTTTATCTCCGTCGGATGAGGTTTTTTATGATTTTTTTGGAAAACTGATTGTTGTTGGGTTTTTGCTCAAATTGGAGAAACTCTTGATGACGAAATCAATCTGCAACAGTTGTTTCTAAAACAATGTTTGTTTGACCTCCAAATGAGGAAAGGTATGCCACTAAAAGAACAACTTGATAAGCTAAACTTTGTTCTGATGGAGCTACACAACATTGATGTTAAGATGGAAGACGAAGATCTACCAATGATATTGTTAACCTTTCTCCCTCCCTCATATGAGAATTTTGTGAGTTCTCTTAGTGTAGGCAAGGATTCCATTACACTTGAAGAAGTTAAGTTCAGTCTCTAATTTAAAGAGCTTCCATTAAAGGAATATGGGAATGGTGATGAAGCCTTTGCTTCTGTATAATCGATGATTGATTCTACTAAAGGGAAGAAAAAGAAGAAAAACAAAGGTGGCAAGAAAAGAAAAACTTATCCTAAGGACATTTATAATTACTACAAAGGATTGGGTCATTGGAAGTAAGAATGTCCAAAGAAAGTAAAGAAAGATTTTGTTGCTTCTCTTGTTCAAAATTACTCCTCATCAAAAAGTGGTTTGGTTCTAGCTATTGGTGAGCAACTTCAACACATTCTGAACAATGGGTATTGGACTCAGGTTGTTCTTATCATATGAGTCCACACAAACATTGGTTTGTGACATATGAGAAGAAGTCTAGTGATAATGTCCTCATGGGTAGCTATGTTCCATGTAAGTATGTCGGTATATGTTCTATACAAATCAAAATGCATGATGGTGTTGTTAGAACCTTATCTGAAGTTGGTTGCATTTCAAAACTTAATAAAAATCTTGTATATGTGGGTGTCATGGATTCGAAAGGTTTTTCTTGCTCGGTTGAAGGTGGAGCTATGCAAATCAAAGAGAAAGAGAAGTATGTGATAATGCAGGGAACCAAACAAGGAAATTTTTACAATCTTCAGTGGTCCACTGTGATAGGCTCTATCTCTGCTATGTCACAATCTAGAAGTCATGCATCCAATGGCTCGTTTGATAATTCTCTGTGGCATCTGCATCTGGGCCACATGAATCAAAAAGGTCTAGATATTCTGAGCAAGCGAGACTTGGAAATCACAAGGTGAAACCTCTTCAGTTTTGTGAGCATTGTGTTGGGAAGCAACATTGGACAAAGTTTGAAAAGGTTGTGCACACAACAAAGCCCATGTTGGATTACATCCATTATGACTACTAGGGGCCTACAAGAGTCCCATCACTGGGAGGGGTGAGATATTTCTTTTTCATCATCGATGATTACTTCAGGATAACATGGGTATTCATGATGAAACATAAATATGAAACTTTCACATTTTTCAAGCATTGGACGATTCTTATAAAGAATCAGACAAAAAAAGTAGTAAAGTGTCTTGGGACTGACAGCAAGAATAAATTATGCTAACTACCCTTGGCATTTCTTGAAATTACACAAACACATCTTGTTTTTTTGTCATTATAGTAGCCTCCCTTGTAGGGATGTTAGTGTAATATATATGGAGTGTTAGTATAATATTTTCCAAGGGGCGTTACAGTGTCAATGTAGTGTTTTCAAATATAAAAGAAAGTGTAGGAATAAAAAAAAGTGTGGTGTTACACATTTTTTTTTTTAAAAAGGCTCAGCTCGTGCAAGTATTATTTGCTCATATTTAGATAAGAATTTTATCTGGTTTGAATAAGTTAATTAAGGGTAAAAAAATAATGGCACACACGCACATACACGCACACACGATCGTCTGTGTCAAATTTTGTCAAAATTAAACAACGAGAAGGTAATCAAATGATCCATATTTTAATATTTTTTGAAACATTTATATTTTAATCTATATGAACGAGATAACAAATGATTTTAGGTTAATATAAAATTTTGCATATGTGAAAGAGGAACTTTCAATCCAACGATGAGTTCTAAGAAAATATTATCCAGTTAATAGTTATAGAATAGTGTAATAGTTATCAAAGTTGCAATTTAATCTCTCTTCTCTTTATATATAATTTCACACAAATTAAACATTTGTTAATTTATTATTTAAATATACTTTTATTTATATTTTAAATAAAAATTATCTAAATAAAATAGTGTGAGGAAATAGAATTTAATTTTTAATTTGCATAAAATTTTATATGCTATTGAATTGATTAGTTGTATTCTTTATTGAAGGAATGATTAGTTCTATTCTAAAAAATTATTGAATGGTACAAATACGCACAAGAGTGTATAAAAAGAAATTAAGTTATTTCAACAATAATTCTTTAATAAAATTAGTTCAAACTTTAAATCGAATATAATTATTATAGATGATGAAACTCTTTTTCTAAATATTTAACCCAATTTAAAATTATTGGTTATATTAGAGAAATCCCATGTGACTTAATCCACACACTTGGTTATCACCAAAAAAATATTCTTGAAATAACTTGAGTTATATCCATTTAATTTTGAACAAATTATATGCACATCCCTTAAGTTTCTTTAGATTGCACATAATTCCTTGTGTTTTTAACGTTTATAACAACATCCCTTAGAAGGTACACAATACCAAGCAAGACAAAAAATCCCAAAACTGCAAAAATTTATAGAATCCACCCAACACTGACTTTGACCGGGTATGAACACGGATAGAGGTATTATCCAAATTTCTTAAACAGAGGGAATGGAGAATTAGGGATAGATGTCTAAGTATCTCGGTACCCGTATACGTCAACATTGTATTTTTTTTTAATCATTTTTTGTTATAACATATACATACATAATATATACAGTGGCGGACCTAGGAAAAAATATTTGTATCCTCACACTTAGTGGCGGAGGTTCGAGGACAACGCCCTCGAAAAATTTTTTTGTAAAGAAAATTTAAATCAACGCTTTATGTATAAGATTATGAACCCGCTCAAAATGTAGTTGTTAGTTGCTATTTGTTAGTAACAGCTAAAACAGAATTGCAATTAAAGCAAGTAGT
>PYAF01003417.1:20571-36074 GCA_007407185.1 Glycine tomentella | reverse complement strand
AGAGAGGTAGAGGTCGACCAAAACTTACCTGGGGAAAGGTAGTTAAACAAGACCTAATGGAGTGGGATTTAGATTGGCGGACGGTATGTCTTAGGACGGAGTGGAGAAAAGCTATAAGTCTGATGGAGGGTTAAACCCTTTAGTAGTTCTATGTTCCAGTTGTTCCCTGTTTTAATTCTTTTCTTCCTCTTTTCTCTTCGCCTCTCACCATTCTTTTATATTTAACTCTGTTTCTCTCTTTTGCTTTATTTTCGATTTATCATTGGGTTCATCTACCACCGACCCCAATTAATTTGGGTTAAAGGTGCTGTTGATGTTGATGTTGAATGTGAGTAAATCAACTTTGAGGTAAATTAGAAAATTTTAAGCTAATTTTCAGCATAACTAAAATTCAAGCTAATGGGCAACCTTATATCAAGCTTCTATTAAGCGAAAATTGAATGCATAGGAATCTAGGGAAGCTATTACCGTGGAAAGACTCTCCCCACTTGAATGCATAGGAATCCAGGTCAAATTTGAGTACAAACACAGGCCTTTCCCCTAACAAGAAGTTCCTCCTTCTAAACAAAAGGCATAACATTTTGAAACCTTAATTGCCACATAAAGTCTGTAACACCACCTATATATCCACTATAAATGACATGCCACAACCTGTAATTGCATAATCCAAAATTAATATAAAAACAACTGCCTAACAAAGAATTATAACTTCCTAATTCTGAACTCGAACAATCAAAATTGAATTAATTAATCCTTGTGTCAATAAATTATTCCTCTAGTTTGAGAGGAAAGAGGGAAAATTAAATAAGTATAAAAATGAAAGAAAACTATAAAGTAATCACATGTACTGGACATGAGATTTTACATTATCATTTAATCCAAACAGAATCATATTTACTACTTTACTCTTGCCTAGAAGTATTTGTTTATCTTATCTGTTTCCAAACTCCTAACAAGCAAGGTGGTTATAAAGACAGTTTTGAATATTTACCTAGTGGGATAAGGATTTGTTGTTGTTGTTGTTGTTGTTGTTGTTGTCTGCTTCTACCTTCCCACCAAGAATGGTTAGGTGAAACTAAATTTTTTACCAAACCTATTAACTTTCACACCAACTCTAGTTCCACTTCAATGTAGTTTCACTCCTTGCTATCAAGTATGAGTTAAATACCTCAGTGGGGTTTGAATCAGTTAGTAACTTTCCTCGTTTGAGCTGCTCCAAACCTTTTCAATCCAAACAACTTTGAAGTCGGCTTGACTTTCTTCTTTCTCTTGGTGTCAACATAGGAATGGGAGCAGTTTGAATATATGATTACATAACTGTAGTTAGTTGGTCTGACAGCTGGATTGTCAATTAGTGAGTTAGAGATTTATTTGTGAGGAGAGAGTGTATAACTAGATGAAGAAGGGGTTTTTGGTTTCAGAGTGGATTTGGGAGGAAGAGCCCAGGTATCTCTTAGAGGAGTCTGTAACCACATTTCCTCATCTCCGTCCTTGTATTGCTTCAATTCAGGTAAAGAGACAGAAGTTTCTGTCAATACAATTCTCATTTCTTATATTCTAATCCAATACGATCAGTATGCTCTATCACTAAATGAAGGACCAATAAATACAACAGAACTGGTTGAAGGCAGACCAAGCTTTAAAGGAAAAGACAAAAACATAGTAAGAGAAACTAATATAAGGCATCCTATAATATATTTTGAGCACTGTCACAGAAGTAACTCTTCTGAGTTTTCAGTCCCACAATGAACTTTTCATTCTAAGCTCACGTTTCACCACTCATCCAAATAATAAATCCACCCCCTCAAATCTTCCAATATCAATTTCCTAAAATCAAATCTCCTCAAAAGTCATTCTCCACCCAATATCCAAACAAGACTAACAAACACATATACTTTATGACTATGTCAAATATATACAAGAAGATCAACTCAATGTGAGGCAACTAAACCACAACCTTTCTTGGAACAAGAAGCTATTTGAGAATTAGTTTGCCAAGTTCACAACATTAACCTCCCTTTCTAACCATCTTGATTTCCAAACCTTCTCTATTTCCATTGTTTTACTATTTCAGGCTTTCAGTCCTCTCACCCAAGAAACATAACCTGATCACGATACACCGAACATAAAACAGGCAACATAATCACATAGCAAAAATAATTTATGTCAACTATAATATTGCCTAAATCACTATGTTGATTCCCAAAGTCAAAGGAAGCATATCATCTTTCATTGGATCTTTGCTAGTCCTAAAAAATTTAGAATAATCACTTGCTAATAACACTTACAGTAACATTAGCAAAATCAAATCAACCACAAGCTCAAATTCACATTCACTAGAATCAAACCTTGAAAAAGAAAAACAAGGAATAATTAGTAATTACCTGTTCTCTTCATAATGAGGGTGGATTGACAAATACTTTCCTGGCACAGTTAGTGCAACCCACATGCAAAAAACTGACCCTAGAGTCACCTCAATTACCACCTGCAATTCCCAAAATCTAAGATTAACAAAATTTCAATAAAATACACAAATGAAACTCACCTCCACAAAATCAGCACTCACATAGTCAAAGCCACAAACACAAAATCAAACATCCTTAGCAGTTAGCATCACGGCATCACCCCTGGGTCCTGTACCATGCTAAAGATTCAATTCAATATTCTTTTTCAGAGCCACAACCACACAATGACACAAAGAGGGCAAATTCCATTTTCAGTTCTCAGAGCACTTTTCACAAACACCACGTGCTCACTCATCGCATTCGTACATAGTCTTGAAGGTGCCGTGCCGAGCCAGCCGAGGTGGTCGTGGTCCATGGGAGACAGACAACAGAGGCCTCGGTGCAGTCCGCGACGAGGCCCCAAGGGAGCTGCTGAGCTGCACACTGATGACGACGGCACGGCGAGACGAAGGCAATTCCGATGACAACGGCGCAGGCGTGCGGCGGAAGAGGGTGGCCGACGGTGGCAGACGAGGAGAGGTCGAGCTTCGAGGAGACGCAGTGTGGTCACTATGCTGAACCCCTGAACCGTGAGGCATGAACGAGAGAGAGAAAAGCAGCACTGCGTTTTGTAATTTTGATTTTTTTAAAAAAACCTAAAGTTTAGTGTCCGCACATGCAGACACTTGCACCAATGTGGTCTGCCTCTGAAAATATATATATATATATATATATATATATATATATATAATATTTTGTTATAATTTTATTATATTTTTTAAAATATAACTTAACTAGTTTTATAGTTAAAAATTTAAATTATAATAATAATAATTAAATAAAAAATTTAAAATTATTCATTTAACTAAAAATTTAATTTAATTATTAAATTTTTATCTTTAATTTTTTATTATTTTTATGTTTATATTTTATTTGAATTCAAATATAATTAACAACTTAATTTATTATATATTAAAATATATCAATAAATTAAAAGTATGAAAATGATGTGATGAATTAGCCATGGATATATCCAAATCAGACAAAATCTAATAAGAATAAATATTAAAATTTTAAATTCATCTCTTTTATACTTGAATCTATGCACTGCTTTTTTCGAGGCCGGAAATAGGAAGAACTCAAGAACCAAACACGTCCCTTGCCTACCCCACCCCGTTAGCATTTCTACACAATATATTTTTCACAATTAAAAATGCCGGCAAAATGTTTTCCGGACAATTAGGGAATGTAGCGGTATAAATGTATCGGGTGAACTTGACGAACCTTCGGGAAATTTTGGGGTAATTTATTCTTTTAAAAAAAAAAAAAGATATTTTAGTAAGTTATACGTTAAATGTATTTTTAAAAAAATCAAAATTATGACTTATAAAGTTATGCTTTAAAAAATAAGCATATATACGTAAATCTTATTTATTTACTAAGACGGACCTACTTATTTTTTTAAAAAAGAAAATTAACTACACTTTATATATATCTTAAGAAAATCAAGATCACAATTTACTAAAACACCTAAATAAAAACCAGTGAATGTTCGTTACCATCCTTGAATCTATAACAACTAAATAGGCTAATGTAGTATTTTTGCCCCAAAGTCCAACAAATCATTTTCAATCCACATCTTACACATTCACACGCAGACACAAAGTCCAGCAAATCATTTTTAATGCTCATTTTCCATTATAAAAAAGATATAGAAGAAAGAAAAGAAAATCACACATTCTGCAAATAAGACACCAGAATTCCCTACCATTGAATATATCCAAGTATGGAGTATCTAAAGAGTAAGCAACAGAAATTTATAAATTTTGTCAGCATTCTCTTGCAGTGAATTCCAGTCACATTGCCAAAAAAAAAAGACACAGGCATATACTAAATAAACACAGAAAAGAAACTGAGACACAAGCTTAGATATATATATTGATACAAGATATCCAAGCAGAACTCAATATTTATAAGAATTAAGTGCTGATTAAGCAAAAAAGGAGCAAATGGTTTAGGTTTTAGCAATTTATGTAGACTAAGTTTTTTCATTAATGCTACTTGATAACAGTTGACAAGGTTGCCAAAAGGCAGTGTTGGATAAGATATGACAGTTAAAAAGTACCCTTCGTACATATTAAACCATCAGTATAGAACTAATTTGAACTAAAAGCCAAATAAGTGTGTAGCCTTATCAAGAATATCCCACCACCACCATAATAACATGCTTTACAAGTATATACTGTCTCAAATGATACACCAATCAAAACCAGGTATATGGCATGATTGCGGGGATTTAAGATGATGACTGTTCAGAGCCATCAAATCCTACATTATCAAGCCATGAAACAACTAATTCAATATGGGGTCTCTTCCTTGGATCTTCATCTATACATTTACAAGCAATAGCTAGTACCTCTAAGAACTGTTTCTCATTATCCTTGTGCCAAATGACTGAATCAAAAATTTCCTGCTCCCTATTCTCATATTTCATCTGCAACACCCAAGACACTAGATTCCTGCTACGTTGCCCGACAGTGACTTCTATAGGCCTTCGACCAGTAAGAAGCTCAACAAGAACAACACCAAAGCTATAAATATCACCCTTGAAAGTTGCTTTCAGTACCTGACTATATTCTGGAGGAATATATCCTAAAGTTCCTACTAAATCTGTTGAAACATGGGTATCATAGGGTTGAAGTAGCCTTGAGAGACCAAAGTCAGCCAAATAAGCTTCAAATTTATCATCCAAAAGTATGTTGCTGGATTTAATATCTCGATGCACGATATGTGGTTCACACTCCTTGTGCAAATAAGCTAATCCATGAGCTGCACCTTGGGCAATCTTGAGTCTTACATCCCATTTTAGAGCTGAATTTCCATCCTCACTCTCATGCAGCCAATAGTCAAGGCTTCCATTCTCCAAGTAGGAATAAATTAACAATCTGTCATTGAAATGCTGACAATAACCTTTAAGTGAAACAAGGTTCTTATGTTGAGCTCTTGAGAGTGCTTCCACTTCAGCTTGGAATTCACGTTCCACCTGACCACAGTACCCTGAAAGTTTCTTGATAGCTACCTTTGTGCCATTAGGAAGATTCCCCTTGTAGACAAGACCAAATCCACCACAACCAATTATATTTTCTTGGTTAAAATTGCTAGTGGATTTTAACAAATCTTCAACTGTCAGATCCTTGCAATCTGAATTCTGAAAAAGCACCAATTTTGAAGAAGCAGGTGCTTCAGGCATCCTGTTTGGCCAGCTAAGCTCCTCATCAAAGCTATCAACTGGCTTATCCTCATCCCTCTTTGACATTCTTAGCAGAATAACAGCAAGAAGCAGTGCAAGCCCTGCTCCTAACCCAATTGTTATGCCAAGGATATTGCTTTTACTAAATTTTCCCACATGGTTGGCCCTCAAGCCCACATCTTTCTCATTGTAACAACGATGAAATGTTTCCCCACAAAGCCCCCAGTTGCCCTCAAAACTTGAATTTGGGAAACTTGAAAATTGTCCTCCAATTGGAATCAATCCCCATAAGTGGTTATATGCCACACTGAACTTAGACAAGAATGTGAGGCTGTTAAATGACCTAGGAATAGTTCCAACAAGACTATTGTTAGATAAATCTAATGTTTCCAAATTCTTCAGCTCTGAAATAGAGCTAGGAATGGTGCCAGTGATGTTGTTCCTGCTTAAATCCAAGATATGAAGTTCTTTTAAATGACCGATTTCAGGCCATATTGTTCCACTTAATCTGTTATTGCTCAAGTATATTGAAGGAGGGAAACTTGAGGCATGGTTATATTGAAGCCCACTAGCACTCTTGTTTCGCTTGACATAGAGAGGAATAGCAGCAGATGCAAAGAGACTTGATATATGATAATTGGGGGATATGAGGCCCCTCAGCTCTGTCAAACCTTTCGGTATTTCTCCTGTAAGAGAATTATTTGACAAATCCAAGTAGAACAAATGGTCCATCTGACCAATCCAAGAAGGGACACTACCATCCAAATGGTTCCATGACAAATCAAGAACTTCCAATTTCGGGCAATTCAATAGCCAAGCAGGAATACGGCCTTTGAGACCACAATTTCCAAGTGCTAAAACCACAAGGCTCTTGAAGCTTGCTGTTAAATTTTCTGGAATTTCCTCACCGTGGAAATTCTTTGTGAGGACAAGAGTGGTGAGATTTTTGCATTGTTGCAGTACATAAAACGCATCAGATAAGTTCTCAAAGCTATTGTTTGACAACGACAGAGTCAAAAGTGAAGTGAGGTTTGCATAGCTCTCAGGGATTTGGCCAGTTAATTCATTTTTAGCAAGGCTTAACATTGTCAATTCATGGCAATAGGACAAGGAATTTGGAAGGGATCCATTAAAATGATTGCTACCAAGGTCCAATGTGAAAAGATTAGACAACCTAGTGAAATTAAGACCAACAGAACCTGTCAAAGAATTATTTCGAAGATCAAGCACATGGAGTTTTGAGCATAAGGCCAAGGTCGAAGGCAATGATCCAGAAAATGAATTGGAGTTTCCTATTAGTTGTTCAAGGTTCAAAAGATTCCCAAAAACATTTGGGAGTTCCCCTGAAAAATGATTTCCAGAAATTATTAGAGATTTTAGGCTTGGGAGGTTACTTAGGTCCTTGCTTAACTGACCAGAGAGGTTGTTCAGAGAGACTGAGAGCTGCTCCAAAGCTGACATTGAATACAAGGAATCAGGAAGAGGGCCAGAAAATAAATTGGAATCCAAAAGTAACTCTTGGAGAGACATGCTACAGTTGCTCAACCATTCAAGACCACCAGCAAAATGATTTTTGGATATATCAAGAATATGAATACCCTTGGAGGAGCTGCATATTTGAGAATTGAACTGGCCGGTGAATGAATTGTTGCTTATGTTGAGAGCATTGAGATTTTGTAATCCCCCGAAATGGAAGAGGTCTCCAACAAATAAATTGCTAGAAATATTCAGTATCTGAATGGATTGCAAACCAGAAAGTGCCACACCAACTGGTCCAGACAGCATATTATGACTCAAGTCAAGAACTTCTAACTGCTTCAAATTAGAGAACTCAGAAGACAATTCACCTTGGAGACGATTGAAAGAAAGATTGAGCTCCTTTAGCTTATCTAGATAGGCTAAAGAACTTAAAATCGTGCCATTGAGACCCATTCCAGGTAGAATCAACTTGGACACTCTACTAGCAGCTGCTCCATCAACCACATCATCACAATAAACCCCAATCCATTTGCAGCAGACAACATCATCTGACCATTCTGTGATGATAGACCCTGTTGTAAGGTTGCCTGCAAATTCCTTCAGGGCCAACAGATCATGCTTGTCACAGGATCTGGCTGGGGTTTCAAGTCCCACAGAAAAGCAAAGCAAGCAAGCCAAGAAACCCCATTGCACAAAAGCCATAGGGTAGCATCTTTGCAGCACCATTTCAGAAACGAAAAGAGATAATATGTGTGCGTGTGTGTGTGTGTGTGTGTGTGTGTGTGTTCAGCTTCAAATCATCACTAGATGTTCAGTGCTTTTCACAACTCAGAAGAACGCAAACTCCAAAATTACACTCGGCAAAATAGACAATTTGCAACTGCATACATAAAGACAATTAACCAAGTGAAAACTATTGATATCACCAACACACCGAAACCAAATATTGGGAAAAGAAGAATAATAAAGGAAAGACAACTAAATCTCTATCTGATTGCAAATACTGATGTAAATGCTAATTCAAAAACAACCCAATTCAAGAAGAGGATGGTCAAATGAAGAAAAGGGGCCATTAAACAACAGCGTGAGGACGAAGCAATCAATAGGAACCATTTAAAAATAAAAAGCAAACAAAAGGAAGTGAAAAAGAACATTGAATTCACGTAGAAGCAGTGAGGTACTTAACAAAAAGTAAAGATCACATTACCATTAACATTACAGGTAGCTCAACTCCATCACTCAACAGTGACCATTCAAACGAAACCTCAGCCACCCACAAAAGTCCCTTTCGCAAAAAATGAAATAATATTGGGTCAGTTAAGATGGCAGAAAAGTGTGAAAACAAGCACGAAAAGCGTTGAATAAGCATAAAAGAAAAGGAATGGGAAAGTCATAGTGCATTCTACCTAACCTTTGCAGACTTTTAGCCAAATGGGTCTCTGTTTCAAAGCTGGAGTGTATGATTTTCAGAACCGAAAAAGGAAGTGGTTGAATTGAGAGTTAAACAAAAGAAACAGATATCTCACATCATGGAACAGTGTAAAGCAGAAACTATTAAGCACGGGTGCAAGACAGAAAAGGAAACTGCGTGAGTACTTGTATATCTCAGCATCTCACTAGTGAATAAATAAACACAAGGGTTGTATTAAATAAAACAGTGCTCAGTTTTTCACTATGATTACCCACCATGTTTAAGTTAAAGTTGGTAAATTTAAGTTTGAGTTAAATTTTAAAAATTAAGTTTACAAAAACAACCAAAGTCTTATTTTCTGAAAATTGAATTTTTAGGTTAATTTTTCATTTACAAACATTCTTTTCGGAGTAACTAAATGTCACTAAAATGAGTTTATTATCAAAAAGTAGCTCAGCATTCAAAAACACTTTTTTAACTATTAAACAAACATGTCCTTAACATTTCTTGTTATAACTGTTGAGGGGTTAAATTAGGAGCATTCAACGTATTTCAGTCAATGCATCTATCTGTAACATCTCCATTTAGACATGTTGAAATATGTGCTATCAAGGTTTGAACGGTTAAACAAACATACACTACTTCATTAACATTAGTCAAATTTGGAGATCCGTTTCATAATTATGTGATTATTTTTAGACAGTGGATTTGAGCGGTTACACAAATATACGCTACTTCATTAACATTGGTCAAATTTGGATATATGTTTCATAATCAAGTGATTTTTTTTTTTTATTCAATGGGTGCAATGAGCTTAAAATGTAGAACATGATGGATACTACCTAAACTTTTCAGTACTAAGCCGACTTCAGTTAAATAATTTCATGTGATTTAGAAGAATTAATGGTCATAACTTTTATACTTCAAAAGATTATGTATTTCTCAACAAGTTTTCAAATTTGACGTACTTAAGTCAAAGCATACCATTTGTAACTTCTCCACTTAGACGCATTGGAATCATGCTACCTAGGGTTGAATGGTTAAACAAATATACCATATTCATCATATTGTCGTGTTTGGAGATCTATTCATTAACATCACGTGATGTCTTTAGAGTTAGTTAAGTTTATAGTTTTTTTTTATAACTTTTTTAGATTCCAAATTTTGGTCCCTCAATTTTTTTTGATAACTTTTAGTTCACACTAATTTCCCTGTCAGCTTTTTTAGTTTCTCTAAAAAATTTTGCCCATTTTTAGACCCTCGTTTATAATACAAGAAGTGGGTTGAATCATGTTATTTAATAATTTTTCTTTCTTTTGCAAAGATTTTCAAATTCTAAAGATAGAGAGTGAGATTTGTTCAGAACGAAAAATCATTTTTGAATTCAAAAAGGAACTTTATCAATTTCTAAAAAAAATATAAGTTCAATGAAACTTTAATCGTTAGATTAAAACATAAACTTTCTACTAAAATCTTCTTAGTATGATTTCCTTAAATCAACTTCCTTAAGTAATTACTTATAAGAACAATTTAATATCCAATTAGAGAATAAACAGTAAATCAAGAGAAAAAGAACATGATACAACAAGTTTATACCGGTTCATCCCAAATCATAAGACTATGTCCAATCGTCACTCAAACTTAATGAGATTTTACTATCACAACCCCAATTACATTAGTACACAACAACACAACACCTCAACACAAGGTGTCAATCCACCTAGGACTTCACCTATGTCCTAAAATAACAATTCAAACCTTAATCAGTGACAATCCCACTGACTTAAGGTATACACAGTTGCTCCCTCACTGCAACACCAACACTTGGCCTTGGATTGGAGACTTCTCTCAGTTTGCAATAAAAGAGGTTTTCTGTGAAGCTACTACACATATATAGATTCTTCCCAAAATAGGAGGTTTCCACTTGGGAATACAAATCTCGCTTCTCGAATTTACAATGTAAGTTCAAGATGGAAGTAGGTCACTCTCAGCAGAGAGGTAGAAGCATATATTCTCACTCAAATAAGGTTTGACATTTTTTGTTCTTGCTTCAATGAAGTTGCTTACTTCAAATGGTAGCTTGCACTTCCTTAAAAAACCTTTCAAATAACTATTTGTTGGAGTAACTAGGGTCAACTTGAAGACTTGTTGCAAAAGTTCAAAATATATAGTAGTTGTGTTAGCTTTTGTTAGAACTTTAAAACCATTCTAAGCTTCTCATTCTGAAGTACAACTTAGTGAAACATTCATCAGAAAGTGCTTCTAATGTGTTTTGCTGAGTAGTAGTTGCTCTAGAATAAAGGTTGATGGTATGTCTCTTTTGAGGTTTAGCTTCATTCTTTTCTTATTCACAACACAAAAGCTTTAGGATTAATCCTTGACAGCTTACTGTTTAAGTTGTGATAATTTGTCCTTTGGTTTAGACTTACAAAGTTTGTTTTATTCAGATCTGGAAATTAGTTCTAGTTTAAGTGACAAAAACTAAGTCTCTTAGATATCTTGCATCTTTAACTTAAGTAGACTTAGGCTTCTGATGAATCCTCAGGATGTGACTCATATGGAAAACTTGAAGATACTTAATATGTTCTTCATATGTTGTAGTCTCTAGTCTTCTGATGATACCTCAAAAAATGTATCATATGGATGGCTTGATTATGCCTCTCCGAGTAGGTTCAGATTACAATACAGGGCTCTACGAAGCAAGGGGTTAGTGGGTTAGGAACGTTTTCAATATGATTTTTTTTTCGTATTTGTTCGATGAGAAATGTAAGACGAAAAAGGAAAGCTTTATTCTGATGAGAGTTTCTCTGGATTGCTTGCTTCAAGTATCAGTCTGATGAAGTGTTCTTAGAAAACTCTTTGTCTTGTTGTAGATAGGATCTTTCTTAACATCATTTAGATGCTCGTTCATATAAGAATCACTATAAACAATCATTCTAATGGCAGTTTTTGATGCAACAACTTTCTGATATATGTTTTGTCATATAATCTCTATTGTTGCTATTATCTAAAAGAGCTTGCATATTCCCAAGTTTGTTAATCTTCAAAGGGAAGCTTTGATCATCAATATACGTGCTTCAGGTTGTCTTCTGAATGTTACTTCAACTTGAATACAATTACTTCACTTCTCTTTCTAAACTTTATTATGATTCCATCAGAATGTTGAACTTGTCTTTTGCTTTTAGGATTTATCATTGAAACACTTAGCAATCAAGTTGTTGAATACAGGGGGAGCTTCATGAAGGTTGGAAGTCTTTGATACAAGATTAGTTTTGAGCTTTCAAACATGCTTGAAGACTTGGTATTTTATGTAAAAGGAAAGCTATCTAATTGATCCATGCATTCATTCATTCATTGATTTAACTAAGTGTTTTTCATGAAAATCAAACAAAGCTTTTAACATTTAACTAAGGTTTTATTTTGAATCAAAGGTTTTTTTGGAAAAATGGTTTTTGTACTGCTTTAATCGATTACATTAAAGGTATAATCGATTATTTTGTTCTTAGTTCATTCTGGAAAAGCTTTCAAGAACAATGTAATCGATTACCTATCAGAATAATCGATTATTTGACATTTGTTTTCATATACACTGTCTTGATGAACACTTTAATCGATTACCAATGGGTAGTAATCGATTACATTGCTATACATGATTTCAACCGTGCTGGAAGAATCGATTACCAAGGAATAGTAATCGATTACACAGGCTTAAATTGAAAAAGCCATCTTCCCGTCTTCATCGATTACCAAATTTAGTAATTAATTACACTATATGTAAATGCACTTAAGATTTGCCGCATTAATCGATTACCAAATATAGTAATCGATTACATAGTTCAAATCCATTTTCAAAAGCTTCCTGGCTTATCGATTACCAGAATCCGTAATCGATTACATAGTGTATTTTGATATTTTGAAGATTCCTGTCTCAATCGATTACAAGACAGAATAATTGATTATTTTGTTCGTTGCTCATGTCCAGAAATTGTGTTGAACACTTTAATCGATTACCAGATTGATTTAATCAATTACATGAGTTAAATAATCGATTATATGACGCATTTAATCGATTACTGACAGTTACAAAAGTTGGTTATAAATAGAACCTTAGCTCAGCTTGTTTGGTAACTTGATCAATTCGTATTCTTAGCACACACAAGCTTTCTAAACACGTTCTAAGTGATTTTTCTGGGTTTTATGAGTTCTTGCTTGTACTAAAACATTCATGGGTTTTTGAGTGATTCTTTAAAGCAAGAGGTTTCTTTCAAAGGTTAAGGAAGAAGATGTTCTGAGATTGTTTTTGTCTTTCAACCTGAATTGTTCATTCATGTGCATGTCATTCATTGGATCATCAGGTTGTTTCTTTCCTTAACTTATTGATTGTAATTTTGTTAACAAATTGTGTTGTAATTGACTATTGTAATTGGGTTCTTAAAGAGCTAAAATGAAGGCCCCAGTTTCGAAGACTCCACGCTATCAGCGTGGAGGTTCACGCCATTAGCTCCAGGAAGCCGCAAGAGCTGCGCTATCCGCGCCATAGGCCACGCGAGTCGCGCCACAAGCCAGAATCAACCCTTCCTTGCGTGGACTTCACGCGATTAGCGTGGAGTCCCACGCTATCAGTGCCATCCATTCGAAAGGCCCGCGCGATCAGCGTGGGACCTCGCGCCATCAGCGTGAAATTGATTTTCTTTCCTGAATTAAACTTATCTATCTCGAAATTTGCACAGGAAAAAGCCTTTGTTACTAGAATTAATCTATCTTGAAGGCAATTATAAATAGGAACCTCTGGGATGAAGAAAAACATCTTTTACACATTGTAAACATCATTCTAAACCTTTGGAAATCAAGAATCAAGGCTAGGGTTGTAGCAAAATCATGTATTATTCAACAGCTTTTGTGTTCTTGAAGCCTATGGCAGGCTAATTTATGTATTGTGGTTAAGCCAAGAACCGATGTAACTTCCTCTGTAACTTGACTGGTATTAAAGGAGAATTCTTTATGTTTGCTTTATTTTACTCTGCTGTTCATTGTTTTATTCTTAATTAGAATTGGCCATTCTACTTAAGTACTTAGGGTTAGGATTCGCAATAGGGATGTTGGGGTTCTAATTTCTGAACTGAGTAAGATAACAGTTGTTCATTACTTAGGGATAGGGATGCGTGACTGCAGAGCCTTATAATAGATTCTTTTAAATGCTTAACTTGATAGAATTCACTAAGGGATTAGGTTTTCAATTCAGGTTAAAGGGTTATTTCGCTAAGGGATTAGGGGTTAACTAAACTAGGAAAGATTTATTCTTTGAGTAAACAAAAGAAATCAAACTTAATAACCAGTTAAGTGAAAGAGGTAGGGAACAAAGGGGATTGTGCTTGACCACAATCATTCATTCCATTGGTAACAACCCAAACTTAGTTTACTGCAATTTAATCTCTTTAATTTCTGTCTTTAATTGCAATAGTCAAACAACAACCAAATTCTTTCACAAATTCTTTCTTTTTACTTCCAATTGCTTAGACCTAGAATTACTGTGAATTTCACACCAATCCCTGTGGAGATGATAGTTACTTACCCACTTTATTACTTGAAACGAGCGATGCACTTTGTTAGGAATTTTATACCACCACGGCAAGCGTACCGTTGTATCGTTGTAAGTTTCAAATTTAAAAGATCGTCTCCACAAGGATTTGGGTTTACGTCGGTTGTTTCTAAAATTAACAGTTTAGTAGTTTATGTACAGATAAAAGAGCGAAGATTCATTTGTTTGTTTTGCGGAAAATATAAAATAACGGAAAATAAGTAAACGATTGCGGGAAGTAAATAAAACAAATACAAGTCAATTGAATGTAGGATTAGGTTTCGTCTTACTTATCCCTTTTAATTGATTTTATCTATGCATTTTCTATTCTTGTTGACGCATACGTTTAGGTAAACTTAACTCGATTCCTCGCAATTAAGCCCTATGGATATTTTACTAAATATCGATTCCTCGCATACTTAATTAAATACCCAAGCATTAAGATCATATTCACATGTTTAATGCGATCGAAACATTATGCTCTATTCCTAGTAACGTAGTTCAAACCCTAAGATTACTTTTCAGTCTCACTTAGGAATTTAAGTTCATGACTCTAGTGATCAAGTAGAATCAAGCATTAAGCGTAGAATTAAATTACCAACAAGAAATAGAACGATGCATAAATAATTAAAAGAGCATAGGGATAAGAAGAGTACACCTAATCCTTAGAGAAGCTTAGGCAAACATAGGCAGAACCTCCTCAAGAGAATCACCGACGAAGGTCGTCATCGACCCTCTCTTCGACAGAATCTCCTTACACAATTCACATAACCTCACCTCCCTAAGGTCCTACACTCACTTAGAAACAAAGGAAACAAGCAAGCAAGAGCAACTAGTGCCCTAGGAGAGAAAAGAAGTGAAGAATGGTTGTTGGCTGCCCAAAATTCGTCCATATTTATAGGGAGGGGTCTCCTGCTTGGTCTGGTCACCCAGGCGACCAATTTAGCCTATTTTCAGTCGCCTGGGCTAGCTAAGGCTGCTTTCTGGGAACTTGTGCTCGCCCAGGCGACCAAAATACACATGAAATGGTGGCCTGGGCGAGTTAAAACTTAGCCTTGAAGAAAACATTGGGCTTTTGCTTCCTGATGGGCCTGATTTGCTTGCGAAACTCCCCCTGCTTGATATGTACACCTTCCTTACTTGTTTTAATCTTCCGGAAGCCTCGAAAATCCATGAAATCTATCAAATACATAACATGATTTGATTAATCTTCCGAAATACTTTAAACACAAGTATAAGGTGCTAATTAACTAGGTTTAGGGAAATTTATAAGCTAAATGAAAGAAATCAAAAGATAAGTGCCAATATTTTAAACATGAGATTAACTGAATTGTGGCACTT
>PYAF01003416.1:58058-68630 GCA_007407185.1 Glycine tomentella | reverse complement strand
CCCCCCCCCCCCCCCCGCCCTCTAGTATTGTAGGACAGGATCTTCATGGGTCACCATCTCTGCTTCCCACCTTCCTAGCCTCCTTAACATCTCTTGCTTCCATATTTGAAATTTTATTTAGCATATCCTCAGGGTTGCAGCTGCTGATGCCCAGAAATTCAGCTAACTCCCATTCTCTAAACACATCTTTCCTCCATACATTCAAATCAGGACTTGTATCTTTCAGGTTGCTTTCCTTATCCTGCAGCCTAGCAAGCCCCTGAGGCTGGTCAGAATTATCCTCCACCCACACTGCTGCTTCCTTAAGGCCATTATAACTCATCACTGCTTGCGGTGCCTTAGAAGACGAAGGTGATGTGTCCTAGTTTTTCTTTTTGCTAGATTCACCTTCTATCAGTGATATGGGGCCCAAATGCTTTTTACCCCCCTTTAATCTAGAGTATACCTTCAGATGGGAAACTGGGCCAGAGCTGTTGTGACCCATATTGCCCTTGTGAATAATAGGTGGATTGCAGGCCCGAGATGTTTTTTCCACATTCACGTTGCTGTGACCATTGCCACTAAATGAAACCTGTGGGTCCCCCCTTATATCTCCTGTTACCCTCTCCTTTACAGCCTGGTCAACACCGCCCTGACGTGCTTCCTCTTTACCCGCAGAAAGCATACTCCCAGCCCCCACCCCCTCATCCATAAACAAACCCTCTGCCACATCAGTCTTCCCTGTCACATCCTCAGGGCAAGCATTGACCCTAGCCTCTTCTATGAAAGTGTGTCGGAACCCAGTATCAAAAGTCTGACTCCTTTCAGCCTCTGGGTGGTAACCACTTTTCAGCTGGTTATTATCCAGTGGATTATGTGCTGGGCTTTGTCCCGCGGACAATACCTCACCCTCTCTCCTAGCCCAACCAGCCACACCTGTGCCAACAGCCCTAATCTCTGGACTTTCCTCCACCATACTCACCCCCGGCGATGAGTCTAAACTCGCCACACTATCATCCGACAGAATAACCTCTGATGATGAATCATAATTACCTCTTAAGCACTTACATGCTTGGAAGCAGGTTTCCTCCAACTATGTTGATACTGTATACCTCTCCGTTAATGGTTGCCATGATAGTATGGTTGATATTAGGCCACCAAGAGGTATACAAAAGAATCCGTGCTTTGTCCAAACGGTGTAAGTCGACCGTATCATCATCTACATCCACCAGGTCCCCCAACCCTCCAAGCAGCGCCTGGAACCATTTTCTATCCCACGCCTGAAGTGGGATGCCCCAACATAGAATCCAAACCATTCTAGATCCCGGCCTCAAGCCTGGATGCCATTTTTCCAGTGAGTAAAACATGGGCGAACCTTGCTCTTCCGCTTCTCTGCAGAGCTCGGCAGCTCTAGAGTCGGTAAGGCCTGATAGAAGCACCATGTCCCCTCCCATATACTTAGCCTCTTCAGCCTCTGACCTGGACGGCGTCCCCACCTCCCTGCCATACCTCGCCTTACCCCACCTAGGTCTGGTTTGGTTTTTTGCACCTACCGCTTGCGCATAAGATCGGCGGTGTTGCAAACGATTTGGGTTATCCGCCCACCGTTCATCCGCCTCTCCGTCCACTTTTGCTTTGCCTTTTTCTTTTGCGAGTTCTATGTCCTCTAGGTGTCCCTTGTACACCCCCTGCTGATGGTAAACCGCCCCTTCCGTCCTTCCCCTCCCATGTTTAGGGAAGTTCACGTGGATCTTACTTCCCCCCACGAGCAAGTTGTCAAGTTGTCGTTCTAGCCTAGCAGCGTCCTCCACCCCTTTGAAACGCACAAAGCCATATTTCCGACCTTGTCTGTTCCGTTTTCTTGCTATGAACACCTCCCTTACCTCCCCCCATCTCTTGAAAACGAACCAGAGATCCTTCTCATTCAAGTCTTCAGGGAAATGCGTGAAGTAGAAGGACCTGATGTCCGCTGCATCCCTCCAATTCCTCGCGTAGTTGGCTCCTCGAGAAGCGTCACCTTCCCTTGTTTGTTGTATGTTGTGCCCATACCGCCTTGGTTGTTCCCAACCACCGCCTCTGGACCTAGCCCCACCCGTCTCCGACATATACGTTCTAACCCCTTCACCATATCTATCTTGACCTCGACGTCCATTCCACCTACCTCTGTTACCAACTCTCACCCACCCACTCTCGCTCTCACGCTCTTTCTCAGACACTCTCTCACTAACTTTCTCTCTCATCTCATAATTGAATGCTTTTTAGGCTTCTTGTTTCTGCTATTGTTGTTAATGTCTACTCACCTTGTAAGTCAGCACTAAAAAGAATTCTATGGGAGGATAAGGTCTGTTTGCAGTAGGGGTTAATGGTGCATCATTGGAGATTTTAATAATGTGAGGAGGCTTTCGGAACAATTGGGCAGCTGCCAGCGGAGCCAAGACGAAGGCATTATCAAGGAGTTTAACAAATGGATTGCAGAGTTGGAGGTGGATGATGTGCCATGTATAGGGTGCAAGTTTACGTGGCTTAGACCTAATGGATTGGCTAAAAGCAGGCTGGACAGGGCTCTAGTCTCTTCAGAATGGACTGACAAGTGGCAGGGCACTTCTCTAGCCACTTTAGACCGCAATTTTTCTGATCATTGCCCTATCCTGCTGAGTGCTAAGAATGTGGATTGGAGCCCCAAGCCATTCAGGGTTCTGGATTGTTGGTTTGGGGATAAGTCTTTCAGGAAGCTAGTACATGATAGCTGGAGTTCAAACCAGATGTCGGGCTAGGGTGGGTATGTGCTGAAAGAAAAACTCAAAACTTTGAAGCTGAAACTAAAAACCTGGAACCTGCATCAATATGGTGACATTCAGCTAAATATTAACAGAATTCAGTATGAGATGAATTTGCTGGAAAGGGAAGGCGAGGCAAGATTACTTAGCGATGATGAACTGAAGAGGAGAAAGCAATTGCCGCAGGATTTGTGGGATGCCTCACAGGCTTATGCCTCCACCTTAAGACAAAAGGCAAGAACTAAGTGGATTGATGTGTTGCAAACATATCTTAGTTTTAGGCTAGTTTTAGGTTATAATTCAATAAAATCCTTAGGAATATAGGTTAGAATTAGTTTAATTGTTGTTTATATTTAATTATATCTCATTTTAGTACCAAGTTGTGATTTCAGGGCCAAAAAGAGGAGAATCAAGCAAAGAAAGAAGAAAAGCAAGTTGAAGGTCTCGCGCGGATCACGCCAGATCCCGCGCGAGTCGCGCCATAGGCCAAAATACAAGCCCCAAACTCGAACAAGCCACACGGATCGCGCCAAGTCTCGCGCAATTAGCGCCATACACCTTAAAGCAGGCAGTCAACTCGAAGACTCCACGCGATTAGCGTGGAAGCCCACGCTAGTAACGCCACAAATTCGAAGAAGCCACGCCATCAGCGTGAGATCCCGCGCGAGTAGCGTGGAAGCATGCAAGGACCAGCCAAATCAGCTCGAAGACTTCACGCTGTTAGCGTGGAATCTGCACCATCAGCACCATAGAGCCGCAAGTCCTGCGCGATCAGCGTGGAGTCCCGCTCGAGTCACGCCACGAAGATACTGTTGCCTTATTTAAAAACATCTGCTTCGAAAATTGGCACAGGAAGAGGCTACCCAAATTAAACCATTCTATAAAAGAAAGGCCTCTGGGACTGAAGAGGGGACTCTAGACATCAGATTTTATCATTCTAAACCTCTGGAATTCATTCCTACATAGAATCAAGGCTAGGGTTTTACTGCAGAATCATGTTTTCCATGACAGCTTTTGTGATCTTGATGCCTATGTCAGGCTAAACTCTGTATTGTGGTTAGGCCAAGAACCGATGTGAACTCCTCTATAACTTGACTGGTATTGAATGAGATTGTCATGATTGTTTTATTTTACTCTGTTCTTAACTGTTTTATTCTTATTTAGAACTAGTCATTCTATTTAAGTACTGAGGGTTAGGATTCGCAATAGGGATGTTGGGATTCTAATTTCTGACCTGAGTAAGGTAACAGTTGTTCATTGCCTAGGGATAGGGATGCGTGGCTGCAGAACATTACAATATATTCTTTTAAATGCTTAACTTGATAGAATTCACTAAGGGATTAGGTTTTTTATTCAGGTTAAAGGGTTAATTCACTAAGGGATTAGGGATTAGCTAAATTAGAAAAGATTTATTCTCTGAGCAATCAGAAACAATCGAACTTGATAACCAGTTAAGTGAAAGAGGTAGGAATCAAGGGGGATTATGTCTTGACCACAATTATTCCGTCCAT
Organism: Glycine tomentella; assembly: GCA_007407185.1. Lineage (NCBI taxonomy): Eukaryota > Viridiplantae > Streptophyta > Magnoliopsida > Fabales > Fabaceae > Glycine > Glycine tomentella. The sequence continues at coordinate 64,363 of PYAF01003416.1, read as the reverse complement.
TGGTTACAACTCTCTCTTTATTTGCAATTTACTTCTTTTACATTCTGTCTTTATTTAAAACCACTCAACAACAATTCTTTAAAACATTTTCTTTTTCTTTTCCAATTGCTTAGACTGCTAATTACTGTGATTTCACACCAATCCATGTGGAGACGATACTTACTTACCCACTTTATTACTTGAAACGAGCGGTGCACTTGCCGTTTTCGCAACATGGATCAAGGAAGGTGACTGTAATTCCAGCTTCTTCCATAAGATTGTTAACTGGAAAAGAAGGAAAAATATGATTAGAGGAGTTATGGTTGATGGGTGTTGGCTGACTGACCCGCGTAGGGTTAAGGAGGCTATTAGATTATCTTTCATGAAAAGATTTGATGAATAGGCCTAAATTGGACGGGGTCAAGTTTAAAGTCATTGATCAACATCAAAACAACTCACTGGTGGCGCGGTTCGAGGCGAAGGAAGTGAGAGATGTTGTTTGGGAGTGTGGGAGTGATAAAAGCCTAAGCCCGGATGGGCTGAACTTCAAGTTCATTAAAGAATTCTGGGAGGTTATTCAACCTGAGTTTTTGTGTTTTATGGATGAATTTTATGTTAATGGACTATTCCCAAAAGGTAGCAATGCCTCATTCTTAGCTTTGATCCCCAAGGTGCATGATCCCCAAGGTCTCAATGATTATAGACCTATTTCTCTTATTGGTTGTATGTATAAGATTGTTGCTAAGGTGTTGTCATTAAGGCTAAAGAAGGTCCTGCCATCAATTATTGATGGCCGCCAATCTGCATTCATAGAAGGGAGGCACTTGCTGCAAAGCGTGGTCGTTGCTTCTAAAGTGGTTGATGAAGCGAAGAGAGATAACAGAAGCTGTCTTGTGTTTAAAGTTGACTATGAGAAAGCGTACGATTCTGTCAGTTGAGAATTTCTTTTTTACATGTTGAAGCGGCTGGGCTTTGATCATCAGTGGATCACATGGATTGAGTGCTGTCTTAAATCTGCCTCTGATTCTATTTTGGTTAATGGGAGCCCTACTACAGAATTTAACCCACAAAGAGGACTTAGGCAAGGGGACCCACTTGCTCCATTCTTATTTAACATTGTTGCAGAGGGTCTTTCCAGGTTGCTGCGGGAAGCGCTGGAAAAAAACAGATTTGAGGGCTATAAGGTTGGTCATAAAAAGGTGGATATTAGCATGCTGCAACATGCGGATGATACTATTTTCTTTGGGGCTGCAACGGAGGAAAATGTTAGAACACTTAAGGTCCTTCTTAGAAGCTTTGAGTTAGTGTCGGGTTTGAAGATAAATTTTGCTAAGAGCTGCTTTGGTGCATTTGGGTCGACAGATCAGTGGATATGTGATGCTGCGAGGTACCTGAATTGTCGTAAGCTGCTGCTACCTTTCTCATATCTGGGTGTCCCTATTGGGGCAAATCCTAGACAGAGTGAGGCTTGGGGTTCTATTCTGGGTAAATGTGAGAAAAAACTAGCAATGTGGAAGCGTAAATATCTCTCTTTCGGGGGCAGGTTGACTCTTATTAAGTCAGTCCTGAATTCCATCCCTATTTTTCTATTTTCTTTTTTCAGGGTACCTAAGAAGGTGGTGGACAGATTGTCGACATTACAAAGGAGATTTCTTTTGTGGTGGCAATGCTGACCAGCAGAAGATTGCATGGGTTAGCTGGGATGATGTGTGCAAACCAAAAGCGAAAGGCAGTTTGGGTGTAAGGGACCTCTCGTCTTTCAACTATGCCTTGCTCAGGAAATGGAGGTGGAACTTGTTCCACTGCCATAAGGAACTGTGGGCTCAAGTCTTGGAATCTAAGTATGGAGGGTGGAGGTTTTTAGATGCCACGACAACATCTGACCGTGATTCTATTTGGTGGAAGGACCTATGCAAAATTTTTCAGTCCAATCATGTTGAGGGGTGGTTCAATAAGGGTGTAATCTGGAGTGTCGGCTGCGGATCTAGGGTATTGTTCTGGGAAGATGGGTGGATGGAAGACAGTGTGCCTTTGAGGAGGAAATTTCCTAGACTCTACCAAATATCCCAACAACAACAACATTTTGTACAGCAAATGGGGTCATAATCACTAGCAGGTTGGGAGTGGAGGTTTGAATGGAGAAGGAGCTTTGTGGAGGGAGAAGTGGAAGCAGCAATCAACTTCATAGATGCAATCCAGGTTTTGTCAATTCGTGCCCAACAAAAGGACCTGTGGAGGTGGAAGGGGGATCCGAGTGGTAAGTACACGGTGGGCAGTGCTTACAAGATGATATATAGGGCGCTGGATACCCAGGCCAACGTGAAAGTGTACAATGACCTTTGGAAGCTAAATGTCCCGATTAAAGTCTTATGTTTTGCTTCAAGGCTTTTCAGAGATAGGTTGCCTACTAAGAGGAACCTTATTAGAAGGAATGTAAATATGATTGATGACAGCTGCCCTTTTTGTAGCTGTTCTGTTGAAGAAGCCTCACATGTGTTTTTTAGCTGTCGTAAAGTTATGCCGCTTTGGTGGGAGTCATTGGAATGGATTAAGGTGCAAGGGGTATCCTCGATCAAGCCTATTGACCACTTCCTCCAGCACTCGTACTGCAGCTTTAATGGTCTTAGTACTCAAAGGTGGAAGATTTGGTGGCTAGCTTTGACTTGGAGTATTTGGTTCCACCGTAACAGGATTGTCTTTCATAACGACAGCTTCAATGGCTCTAAACTGCTGGAGGACGCACTTTTCTTCTGCTGGTCTTGGCTAGTTAACTTGGAGAAAGGATTCAATATTCCTTTCTACCATTGGTCTAGCCATATTAGAGAAGGTTTTTTGTTTGTTAGGGGGGCCTAGCGTCTGTTTTTGGCTTGGATGTGTGTGTGTCCTTTGTCTGATCTTTGGCATTTTTTCAGCCGTAGACAGTTATGGTTTTCAGGGAAGGGTTTAGTATGTCTTTTCTCTTTTGTCCTAGCTCTTAGCCAGAACTCAATTGCCTTTGTCTTCTGTGACCTAAGCCACCTAGGTTCTGCTTTTGGTTTTGCTATGTTGTATACCTTGCAGTACTACTTGTACTGTGTCTTTTCTATATATATATATATATATATATATATATATATATATATATATATATATATATATATATATATATTATCTTTGCTGATCAAAAAAAAAAAAAAAGTGCATGTCCTTGTGCACTTTCAAACACTCTCATTGTAGACTTGAGAGGAGCCTTTTCCTAGAATGACGAACATTGCAAGCAAAGCAGAACTGCACAACTGTGTATGGGGCATGTCTATATAACCTGCAGTCTGGCATAGGTCTTTATTCTACATTTTGAGTAATTCTGTATTTTTGTGCTCAATTCATGATCACTACATGGACCTACTATTATGTCAACATACATGCTGAAATTTGATTAAATAATAAGAATAGGTCCAGCCATTGAACACATAACCAAAGACTCAAAGAAGAACCATCGAAGAAAAATAAACAGCCTAAAAATTTAACCATCAACTTAAAGCAGAGATAGGTTTTGATGCATGTCAAACAAAAGGCAAATCTTTTCAATAACACAGAACCATTTGAGTTACCAATTAATATTTAATCTATGCAAACATGAACTAGTTCAACATAGAAATTCGAGTTTCATAAATCTGGACAATTAGTCTACAAGGTAACACAATGCAGTCAAAATTTAAGTAGCTGTTATGCAGTGTTTGATAAGATTTAAGGTCAGCAATATACAAATGAGGTTACACAAGCTCAAAACAATTAAAACTACAAAAAAAGTATCTTGCAAATGGCTAAAACTACTTAAGCTTAAGGTAGAATAAAAATAAATGGCTAAACCTGTAATAAATTCCTGGGGTTGGAGCTGAATTTGCAATATTACCCTAGAAAAGTATGGTGTAAGAAATAAAATAGACACCTGCAGAAAGAACCAAAGAACACATTATACATTGAGAAATAAATAAAAATAACCTTTGAGATCTTGTTTTAAAAAGTGCGGACATACAAGAACAAGTTGAGATAATTCATGTTTTATAGAGTTCAATGGTGTCAATTGATCCATCTAGCCAAACCCATCTAACAAGCTCAGTTGTTGCTATAGTACAGACAATATGACAAGAGATACAGCAAGGTTGCTTATAGTGTTTAACAGGGTCAAACAAATCATATAGATATAGATAACTTGATCACAAATTTGTAGCATGATCAGTAACATTCCAGTTAAGAAATGAGAGTCCAAATCCAATCAAATCCAGGTTAAGAGATTAATCAAATATAGGATGGCCAATCCAAACACAGGCTGTAGTGTACCAGCCTGTAAAATTCATCCATAAAAAAATTAATTTTCATACAAGCCCAAAGAGTCCAACAGGCCATGCTTCTACTGCTGCACCGATTTCTTCACTACGCAACATCAATCCTATATGATAAACCATGAGGGGGGAAAAATAACACCTTGAGATAAGGGTATCATAAAATCAAAATAACAAATACACGCAAAAGATTATCCTCAAAAACTAACCTGAGATAACAAAAATACCAAATGGACCAATTTTTGACACACCGTATTTATCAGCAACACAACCAAGACTAGGATATGTTAATCCTAATGTCACTGCACTAACCAGAGCTACACATTGCCTCAAACACAGAAAAAAATTGTTATCCATGAGAATATATTCAAAGCGAAGTAAACCATAAATAAAATCACAAAAACAAAATTACAACAAAATGTGAATGTATAGGACAGAGAGGAGAGGCACCCAAGGGTAGAATGTTTCTCCTAGCAAATTTCAAAATGGGTTCCACCCAACTCAATGCCTTGGTCTCTTTGCTTCCATTACCACCCATCTGAATTTCCAAAATTATATAAATTAAACAAAAAAAAAACTCTCAAATGCATATAACATTATAACACTACACAAATACATTACATTATACAAGATGAATTAAATTACAATGTAGGAACTTTGGTCCACATATGTTCAATTTAAGGTCACATGAAATTGAAATTAACCATTCAACCACAATAATCGCCAAAGTGTCAGCCACCTCCCACATAGCATAGTCCACTTTACAACAAGTGTTGGCTTCAGCATAAATTTTAAACTAAAAAAAAATCCATAAAAACCTTCATTTTTCACCGCATTAAGAAAAAATATATGATTTCTGATTAATTCTTATCCCCAAATTCAGGGAACTAATGCAAGTTTCAATTAACATTTTTTTCCTTTTCATTTTTTTCTGTTAGCTGATAATGTTGGCGATGAGGATTGAGAAAGAGAGAACCTGTTGTGAGCGATCACAGGCTCTAAAGAGTGCGGGTTTTAAACGGCGAGTGACGGGGCGAAGAGTTAGGGGTTTAACGGCGGAGAGGTGACGGTGACGGAAGGAGGAAGCGGTGGCGGGAAACGGCATTATGGTGAGTGAGTGGGCCATTGGCTCCGTCGAGTGCGGTGGCTGAAGTCTTAACAGTACTTGGGAAGAGGTGGGTGATGCGAACATTTTTCCTTTTCGACGCTCCCGAGAGTGACTGAAGAAGGTATGGTGGTGGTGGGAACAACGTGCAGAGTGTTGTTTTGTGGTCACTAGGAAATGGGAACCAATAGTAAGAAGAGTGATACCAAATTACCAATGACCCTGAATGAAAATACGTAAAAAAAAATTGTGTTTTGTAACTAATAAATTTTAATCAAATAAAAAAAGTGTTTTAATACAATAGTGATTAGTGACTGATTTTTTTTGTCTAACTTTAACTTTATGGATTGATTAACTTTTTCAATATTTTATTAGCAAATTATAAAAATATCTCTTGAGCTTTTATCAAAGACAAATGTTAATCATTGTCATTGGAATTGGAGCATTAGTTAAGAAACTAAAAGCAAAAAAAAAAATGGCTGAAAATCAAAATAGAATCAATTTCATATTATGTCTTTAATATCATATTAGAATTATAGAAACAATATCTTTTATAATTAATTGTATTAATTATAATTAATATAGAAAGCAACATCTCTTGTGTACTATAACAAGATTTACAAACAAACATTTCTTAGTTTCTCTCATTTTACATGGTATCATGTGAGATTAAGTGAATAAGGAAAACCATACCCATTGGGTATAACGACTATGTTTCTTATTACAACAACTACGTATTATGTTCGTTTTTAATTAATTATTTCGTATGTAACTGATTACGCTTATTAATTTACAGAAAAATTTTCTTCATAATTGTGTTTAATTAAAAATTAATTATACGAAGTCGAATATTTCTAACACGTTTTGCGAAATTGCTAGTTACAAAATTTCATACATAA
>PYAF01003416.1:33280-57958 GCA_007407185.1 Glycine tomentella | reverse complement strand
TCATTCCTTTCATAATTAAGAGAAAAATTCCTAGATTGTATCTTCCTTGTTTCTGTGTCCATATGGAACTTGGATTGTTTTATTTTTAGTCTTTTATGAGTGATTTTTCAAAATTCCTGAAAATGATATCTTAGGGTTTTTCTTAACTAAGATTATCAATAAGTCTTTATTTAAGGCCATTCTATGTTTGTGTCAGGTTCCAGGATGTTACTAAGTCTATTTGACCTAACCAGAGCTATAAGGGCATATTGGTCATTTGGACAAATGTTAGGGGTATTTTGGTCTTTTACCCTAAGGACCTAAATGTCATTTGTAAAATTATCCAAGGACATTTTGGGCATTTTCAAAATATCTGAGGACATTTATGTCATTTATCTAGTAATACATATTTATAAGAGAATGCACAGATACAGAGAATATGGGGTGTTACATTGGGGACCTAGACTTTTCTGGTCATAGCACTTATTCATACATTTTCTCCTTCTCTATTGACTTTCTTTACTACTATCGCTTTCCAACAACCTTTTTTCCACATTTTGGTAGAACTTTTTGCTTGTTGGCCTTCATCAGGCAACCTTTTTCCACATTTTGATTCACCTTTTTCCTTGTTGCCCTTTTTTCTGGCAATTTCCCCCTCTTTTGGCAGTCGTCGCCTATCTTTGTTGTCTGTCATCGGAGCTCCAACAATCTTTCAAGCAAGTGATTGTACCACTAGCATCATTGTCCCAATCTACAAGATGATGGTTACGTCATCTCGATCGGGCTTGCAACCCTCTCTTATGCGCCCATTATTTTGCACGCCAAGCTTAGCCAAAAGCGCCCATTATTTTGCACGCCAAGCTTAGCCAAATAACGCATTTCTCCAATAGGTGCAGGCGCATGGCGCACCAACTTGGGTTGTGCTTCTACTATCGAAGTCAGCTCTTTTGTGCGAGCATAACCTCGGAGGAATCTGATAAGTGAGATTTCGGGTAATTGTTTACATAATTTTCTTCTGTTCGAAGAAATTATTCATCAAAATAATGAGACTTGGACCTTTTATCATGACTTCTGCTCGTTGCATGCCTTGATCTGATATTGTTCGAATAACATTTCCTGTCTGAATGGAACATCCTTGCAAACACACCATTGGAGCTCGGTTCTATTTACCCTTCTTTATATATTGTTTGGTTTGCGACTTTGAGCACTATGCAATCCATTTTTTACATGTTTTGTGTTGTTGTGAAGAACTTTCCAGTTGTCTATCCTATCGTTGTCTCTTTTCAGCATGTTTTTCTGGTCACCACCTTTATCTTGCCGCTCATTTTCCAGCAAATAACTTTTTAGTCATCGATTTTTTCTTTGTCCTTTTCAGCATGTTTATCGGTGACTTCTAGTTTCATTGGTTGCGCATTTATGCCACTATTTCCTTTTTTAAAGTTTGCATAAATTTGGATCTCAACTGTTCGTTTGAATCTTCCAAATCTTGGTTTTAAGAAGATTGAAACTTGCTTTGAATTTTCTTAGCAGATGGATATTCCAACTCTTTCTTCCTAGCAATATTCCTCTATTTGCACAATATCCTTGATTTGTCTTCAAAATATTGGTTTTGAAGCTTCCAAATGATGATTTTAAGAAAGTTAGAACTTGTTTTTCTTAGGCTAATGAATATTCCAAGTAAAAGAGCATCTGTTGTGTACTATGACACACGGTTTGCACACAAACATCTCTCAATTTCTCTCATTTTACATTTTATAGGAATACGCAAAATTGCACTACTCATAATCTTTTTACGCTCTCCCATGATTTTCTCACTAAATATTTGTTAAGTCTGGTTGTGTCTAAGTCATGTTGAACTATACCAAACAATTAAATTTGTAAGATTTTGATGTTAATAAAGTATAAATTTTATGTGTTAACCTTTCATGCTTAAGCTACAAGTTTATCTATCTTTATGAGATACAAGCAGAAAGCATGAGTACAAAGGCTTTGGATGATAGCTAAAGTATTAGTCATTGAACGATACTGCCTCAACATCTAGTCCTAAGAAGACAAGTGTTTTAGCACTTGGCTCATAGTACAAAAGCAATGGAAAAGTTACTTGATTGTCAAGTGAGCAACTTGTGCCAAGTGCACAAAGGGAAGATTTAAATTGTCTTGTCTTGACATTCTTAATTCCTTTTGTCTTATGTTGTTAACATTATATTTGAATTGTATGAAAGTCAACTCTAGACACAAGGTGACACTGACAAGTTGTACTTCTCTGAAGATACGGTGTAGAAACTGTTTGGGGTCCCAACACTCTCTCTACACAATAACGACCTTGTGTAAAGTGCCCAAGCTATTAGACAACGGCTAATTAGGATCTCTCAATGGATCTAAGCTCGAAAGTTTATACAAAGCTTGAAGATGTTCGTGTTAAGGTTGTTGAATCACAAGAGAATAATCTAAGTCAAAACAAACAAAGTGTTCAAATGCCGTCAATTTTATTGGATGAAAGAAACTTGAGCAAATTAAGTGAATCTTAGCTTTGCTAAGTTAGCAAGCTTCATTTTATTCGTGCTTATTGTGTAAACACTCTTTGAGTGATTAAAATACACTTTCTATCAAACATATATTATTTGTGAAAGCCAAGAGTGGCTTAGTGACAAAGAATACTTGGGTCTTAATCTCAAGGGGAAGTATGAAGCATGAAACATGGCCACCATAAATGTATGCACTGCCTTCATTCTATTTTCATCCATGCAATTATGAAGTATGAAATGGGCACCATCAATATATGACCATGGCTAGGAACAAATCTTTTCTCGCAAGGGTAACCAGTCATACACCCCCATGTACATACACAACAGACAATATATGGACTCACTGATGCACTGACCATGGCTAGGAATAAATCCTCCCTCACAAGGGTAACCAACCGGTCACTGCACCCCACGTGTACATACACAACATACAACCATGGGCGCCATCAATGCATAATCATGGCTAGGAACAAATCCTTCATCGCAAGGATAAAAAGTCATGCACCCTCATGGGTATCCGTGTATATCCACATCATATAATGACATTGTCTACATCAATATTATCTCCCATCAATGTCATTATCAACATCAACATCATGTCATCTCAACATCATCATCATAAAACATCAATATCATCTATTTCAACATTATCAACCACATCAACATTGTCTCATTCAACATCATCACCAATATCAATATTATCTCATTTCAACATCATCAACCAAATCAACATTATCTCATTTCAATATCGTCAACATTAATGGCATCTCAATCTCAATATAATCAATGATATCACAAGCAATCGCATTTCACATCTATACATAATACATATGCCTGAGATTCACATTCCCCAGGTCTTTAGACAACTCAAATTTCATACATTCACAATTCATCATACCACAAGACTAGTATTTTTAGGAAAATTCTAAATTAAAGAGGACTATAATATAAAAATACACTCTTATGCCCATTTAAAAATTTAATAAAGAATTAAATAGGAAAACATATTATAAAATTTTGGGCAGAGTCTTCTCTATAATTAAGACTTTTCCCAAAAATCCAATCATTACAGCAACAACATCATTCACATTTTTATCCATCAATAACAAATTCATCACATCCCATTAGTTAAAAACATAGTTTTTCTTGAAAACGAGCACACAATAGGAATAAGCATACATAAATGATAGATATATCGCATCCCATTAGTTTAAAATATAACCTTTCTTGAAAACTAGCACTCAACAAGGACAAACATATATCTCATAATTGGGCTCCCTGATAAGTGCCATATTTTAGCTACTTTCGAGATTATAATGCTGGAACTTATCTTTTGATTTCAGGAAGTTCACGTATAAACTGGCCCTAAACCTAGTTGTTTTATAGTTAGTACATATATAAGTATGTTATTTGCCTTTTGGAAGATTTCTCCAATTAAACTCTAGTGTTTTGATAGGTATCAATTGTATTCGGAGCATCCAAGCAACCAAGACAAGCACAAAAGGGCAAAAAGGTCAAAAATTAGAAGTTTCCTAAAGCAAATTCGCCCATAACTCGCCTAGGCTAAAAGCTTTCTTCACTGTTAAGAGTTAACTCGCTTGGGCGAGCATTTTATGTGTAATTCAGTTGCCTGGGCGAGTGGCATTCTTCATAACTAAGTTTTAACTCACCCAAGCGAGTAAAAACAGGCCAAATAACTAGCCTGGGCGAGTGGACATAAGCAGCACACCATTTCCTATAAAAAGGCATGCAAATGAAGGAGAGATCATGATTTAGAAAGCCAAGAACGTGAGTAGTAAATTTAGGAGCTTAGGGAGAGTGAGAGAAGTGAGAAATTAGTGAGGAAACTCTGCCAGAGAGGATCGGTGATGGCTTCTTTCATCAATTCTTCAGTTGATCATGTGCTCTCCAGAATGATTGGCTAGTTTCTCCTGAGGATTGGATGTAATCTTCTTACCCTTTTGTATCTCTTTTAATATTTGATATGCATGAATCTTTTTCTATTCCTTATTGGTAATTTCATTTTGTTCTTAATGTTTGATTCTACTTGATCACTAGTTTCATGAAATTAAATTCTAAGTTTGACTGGAAAGTACTCTTAGGATTTGAACTGAATGATTTTAATCATTACGTTACGTTGCTAGGAATAGGACATAACGTTTTGATTGCAAACAAACACGAGATTATTATGATTATAATGCTGGGATGTTTATTTTATATGTGAGGGATCAATATTTAGTAAATGTCCTTAGGATTCTCAAATGCAAGGGATCGATTTAGGGTAATTTAATGTGTGCATCAATAAAGATAGAAAATCATTTATATATGATAATGTTAATTGGAAACTAAGGGTATGAACGATGAAATCCAATCATACACTTTTATATCCATATTTTCTGTTATTTCACAAACATATGAACTTTCGCTTATGCTCATTGTACATAACTATTGAACTGTTAAGTTTTATTTAGATCAACTGAGTAACTCAAGTCCCTATGGAGATTGTAACACCCCAAAATTTCAGGACTATAGTCAAATATTTATGCAAGTCTTAGGTTATAGGAGAATTAATGGTCTATGTTCAAATTATTTGGGTGAAAGGTTAATTAGAGGCATTATAAAAATGTTTTGGAAAAAATGACCATATTACCCTTACCGTAAATTAGAAATGACAGAAATGCTCTTGAAGTTAAAATGACGAAAATGCCCCTAGATATTTTAGTTTGATATTTTAAGGAGGAAAATTACATAAATGCCCTTGGATATTTTGAAAATGACAAAAATTCCCTTAGATATTTTTGTCTAGATATTTTATGATGGAAATGACAAATATACCCCTAGGATGAATGATGAATTTACCATAGTGCCCTTCAGGCCAAAGTTGACCAGATACCCTTTGAGATTTTGTGGAAACTTGATGGAAGTACAGAGCACTCTTAGATAGCTGATTATTAAGATATTTTGTGACAAGAAACCTTAGAATAGAATTTCTATAAATTTTATAAGATGACAACTTTGAAATTGTATTCAGGAGGATTGAGGTGACAGAAAAAATATGGAAAAATGAGAAATAGAATCTATGGAATTTTCTCTCAATTGTAGGATGTCCAGATTTACCCAATAAAATGGTTTAGTAATTTTGATGGTCAGAAGAAGAATAGACCAATTAAAATTAAGAGAATAACATTTTTGTATACAAGGATGTGTATCATTCGGTGTAGATTGCTTGTGAATAATTTTAAAACTATTATTAAAGCCAATTTTTGAAAATCTCTAGAGTTCTATTATTCCATATGATTTTTAGGAGAAAGAATTCAAATTAAATTTAACTTCTTACAAGGAATTACCATGTGACAAACCATAAGTGGAATTAGATTTTACTTTAGCATAAAAAATGACATGTAATGGCATAAAAGGAAGGAAAACTTGTCATCCTACCCCTTAAGATTGAAGTTCATGTGTGGAATGATGTAGAAAGGGGGAGAAGATTCATGAATAAGCCACTTGTAAAGGCAAGCTTCATGAAGAAGACAAGTGGTGGACACTTGGAATATGTATACAAGATGAGAAGAAAAATCTTCTCTTGTCTCCTTTGGTAGAACACGTGGACAACTCTATACATTATTTCAACAATCCCAACGGTAAAAAGTTACATATGTGGGATAGTAGTGTACCTTTAAAATTTTAGAGAAATCCAACGGTTAATGAATCCAGAATTAGAATTTTACTAAAATAGGTTTTGGGATAAACTCAAGAATGAAAGAAAAGCATAAAAATCTTCCTTGGCAAGTTACTCCACGAAAATGCAAGAGAAATGGAGAAACTTTAAGAGTTTGGACACTTGGATGGAGTAGAATCAAGAGCCTTCATGATTTGGACAAGTGTAGGGACACTTGTAAAGGAATCATCATGACTTAGAGATTTTTGTAATATTCAATTATTTTCCAACTACTATATAAAGGGATGAAGACTTTGAATGGAATTCATTTTCAAGACACTTCCTACACCTCTCTCTCTCACGTGAAACCCTCCCTTGTATCCCTTCTATTTCATTTTCATCCTTTCATTTTCAAGCCTAAATCAAGTTAGAAAACAAACCCCACCAAAGTGAAGCATCATGTGAAGCTAGGAGCTATAGGAAGAAGTTGTCAAGCTTTTTAGGAAGATACAAGGTACATATGGGGAAGTTTTATGGTAAATATAATTTAAGTATTACTTGTGTTTGAATAAGTATGTATAGGGAAGCTTTATGATAAAGGTAGTTTAAGGGTTGATTGTTTGAATAAGTGACTTGAATCTTTGTGTATTATGACTTATCTTTAAGAAATTGTTTGATTTGAATTATAGTTGCATGATTGAGTGCTTTAATAAAGTTTTATATGTTGTTTAATAAAGTTTTATGTATTGTTGAGTGTTCTATGAATCTTTGAACATGTCTATTATATTGAACTTTATACTAGATTCATGTTAAAAGTTTAAGCATATGAGATATAAATTGAAGATTAATATTGAAAAGTAAATATGAGATAAAAAGAAAATCAATCATACATGTCTTATATGCATATGCCCGGCGGGTGTTAAGCTGTGTTATTTGCCTCAAGAGGAGGTGTCAGATAGCTGAAAGAATTGAGACGAGCGTTCAGACAAAAGGTGTCTGAGCTGGGGGTAGTGGCAGTGGGGAGATCACCTACCCATGATGATCACATGAAGTGTGGGTGAGAGTCCTATTGCAACACTGACCTACCCTGACTGATTGATCCAATTCCATGCCACTGGGATGGGGCTATCTTAAGTATGATACCAATTGATGAGAATTTGAGAGAATCATGCATCATATAAAGAAGATAAGCATGCATCATATTGTGATGATATTGTGATGACTTTCTATATATTGTATATATTCTGTGACTTGAATTATGTTTATCATAAACTTACCATGTATTTTGTGTATGTGGTTGACACCTGTGATGACCTCAATTTATTTGGGCGAGCAGAGAAACAATAAGGGATTGGCCAGCTGATGGACTTTGTAGAAGATGTCTGAAGATGTTTTGTTATTGTTGTAATAAGATATTTTAATTATTGGTATTATGTAATAAGAAGGGATATCGATTGTATTTTATTGTACATCGGACTTTAAAATATTACTCCATAAGGAAATATCTTTTGTACTCTTATTATATGATTTCAAAATTTTCAAAGTTAATTGGCAATGGAAATTTTATATCGATATTTCTAAAGCAAGTGGAAAAGAAATTTCATTAAAAATCAATAAAATACAAGATGGTAAAACGAGGCGTTACAGAGATGATCTTTTATAAATTTTGTAACTTGCAATGACAATTGGTACGCTTGCCAAGAGTTTAACACTTCCTGACCCCCAACTATGGTATCAAAACTATAACCAAATAATAAACTCCCCTTACCTATCTATATCTTTCTGTTAGCTCCTTGAAACGTTGTTTTGAGATTTCTCAAGTTCACGTGCTTTGATCCAAATGCAGAACTATATATACCAAATCGAAGATAATTTAGTATAGATTTCAAAGACAAGGTTAACATTAACATTCGAGGTCAAATACCTACTCAAATTTAAAAAGAAACTAAAATGGTGTTTTGGGAGTCCACATCAAAACGACATCATTTTAAAATTCCAAACACACCAATGTAACTGGAGCTCAATGAAGGTCACAAAAATGACATCAATATTATGAAAAGGAAACTTTTACAACATCTCATTTGAAAAGTTTTTCAAAGGAAGTATAAAAACACCCAATAATGGTACCCAAATCACAAGAGATATCAAGAGAGGCTTCAAACTAGCTAAAAGAAGACAAGGAAACCAAGGTTACCTCAAAGAAACCAAGAAAGGAGGATTGGAGGCTCTGTTCTCTATCGAATCCTCAAATTGAGTTTTGAAGATTTTGCTCTGATTAAAGTGTTCCTCTTTGTGCGGTGGTCCAACGACAAGAAACTGCGGCTCGTGGTGGTCACCAGTGGCTGGGGTGGTGGGGGACTTGGGTACTATTTGGGGAAGTAAGAGGCTCCATTTTCGTGATTTTTATGCTGCTGCATGTATTTAAAACCGACTTGACTCTCCCAGGCAAATTTTGGAAGGCATATTGGCTCGCCTGAGCGAGCTGGCCCAAATTGGAAATTTCACTGCTGCTATGAAAAATTAATATCTCATGCTTCATAAATTATTTTGCCAATCCCAACGGTCAAAAGTTACATATGTGGGTTAGGAACCTACCTCTAAATTTGAAGGCAATCCAACGATTAACCAATCTAAATTGTGATTTTACCAAAACAAGTTTTGGGTCAAACTCAGAATCACTTATTTTCAATGCAATTCAAACAAACTCCACATAACTTAACGTCTACACCAAGCAAGTGCACAAGGATAATTTACACAACAATTCAATTAATATAAACTTATCAAATAATCAAATAACACAACAAATACATCTAACACTTATTTTTAGTTTATCAAAATTTCAGGGTGTTACAACTCACCCACCCTTTTATAAATTTCATCCCGAAATTTATCTGATCCATACAAGGTTGGATAGACTTTTCACATCTAATTTTCTAGTTCCCATGTTTCATTCTCTCCTTATGTACCTCCCCAAATCACCTTGACCAACATAATCTTTTCCCTCTTAAGTGCTTTGTTCATCAATCCTCGATTCTCAAAGGCGATTTTTCGTGTTTTAAGTTTTCCTTTACTTGAGCATCATCTAATTCGATCACACGAGAAGGATCTTGGATATATTTATGAAGTTTAGACACATTAAAGACATTGTGAAGGTTAGAAAGGGACAGAGGTAATGCAATTTGATATGCCACAGGATCAACTCTTTTGAGAATTTGGAAGGGACCAATAAAACAAGGTGTGAATTTTTGGGATTTCAAGGCTCGACCAACACCAGTCCACGGAGTGACTCTCAAGAATACATGATCACCAACCTCAAATTCTTGGTCTTTCCTCCTCTTGTCCTGGTAACTCTTCTGCCTACTTTGAGCAGTTCTCATTCTCTCATGGATCAACTTAACCTTCTTAGTGGTTTGTTGTACCACTTTAGGTCCTAAAATGAGGTTCTCTCCGGGTTCTAGCCAACACAAGGGTGTCCTACACCTCCTACCATACGAAGTTTCGTAGGGAGCCATGCCAATGGTAGAATGAAAATTATTGTTATAGGTAAACTTTATCAACGACAGAAAACTCTCCTAAATGCCCTTTTGTTCTAATACACACACCCTCAAAAGGTCCTCTAGAGACTGAATGGTCTGCTCAGTTTGACCATCGGTTTGAGGTGATAGGCTGAACTTAGCCTAAGCTTGGTTCCCAATGCTTTGTTCAGACTCTCCCAAAATCTAGAGGTAAATCTAGGATCTCTATCAGATACTATGCTAGACGGTACACTATGTAATTTGACAATCTCACTAACATACAGGGAAGTCAGCTTCTCTAAGGAAAATCTAATATTGATGGAAATAAAGTGAGCAGATTTGGTCAATCTGTCAACAATAACCCAAATTGAATCTAAACCTCTCGGGGTTCTAGGTAGCTCTACATCAAAATCCATAAAAATACTATCCCACTTCCACTAGGGTATTTCCAAGGGTTTCAACTTACCTGAGGGTCTTTGATGTTCTATTTTAGCCTTCTCACAGACTAAACATGCAGATACAAACTCACTAACATTTTTCTTCATGTTTGGTCACCAAAACATTGTCTTGAGATCCTGATACATCTTGGTAGCACCAGGGTGGATACTCAAGTTTCTCCTATGTCCTTCCTCCAAGATCATCTTCCTAACCTCAGGTACATTGGGGACATAAATTCTATCTTGAAGTCTCAGGACTCCATATGATCCCACATTGCAACTACTATCTCTCCCTGACGCTATGGCTTCTAACTGAGTCCTCAGAAAAGGATCAGACTTCTGACCCCTTGTGATCTCTCCTAGCAACTCACTAGAAATTCTCAAAGCTCCTAGTCTCGCATTGTTATGGGTAACCTCACATGCAAGGCTAAGGTCTCTAAACCATTCTAAGAGATCCAACTCCCTAACCATCAAGGCAGATACATGTAGGAACTTCCTACTCAAAGCATCAACCACTACATTGGCTTTGCTAGGATGATAACTAAGCTCAAAATCATAGTCCTTATGAAACTCTAACCATCTCCTCTGACGCATGTTCAACTCTTTCTGACTAAACATATACTTAAGGCTTTTATGATCACTAAACACTTCAAACTTAGAGCCAAACAGGTAGTGCCTCCACATCTTAAGAGCAAAAAGTACAGCAGCTAACTCCAAATCATGGGAGGATAATTCCTTTCACGCGGCTTGAGTTGTCTAGAAGCATAGGCCACTACTTGGCCATTCTGCATCAACACTCCTCCTAAACCCATTTTTGATGCATCACAATACACCTTGAAGGGTTCTCTTGGGTTAGGCAAAAACTAACATAGGCGTTGTCGTTAGTTTTTCCTTAAGGATTTGGAAACTATGCTCATACTGGGCATCCAACACAAAAACTTGACCCTTACAAGTCAGCCTGGTCAAAGGCAAGGCTAACTTGGAGAAACCTTCTATGAATCTCTGGTAATATCCCGCTAAACCCAGAAAACTTCTAACCTCAAATACCAACATAGGACTTTCCCACTTAAGAACAACTTCTACCTTAGAAGGATCTACAGCAATATCACCTTGGGATATCACATGTCTTAAAAAACTAACTTTCTCTATCCAATACTCACACTTGGACAACTTAGCATAAAATTGTCGATCCTTAAGGGTTTGCAGCTCAATCCGCAAGTGCTCCTCATGCTCCTCTCTAGTCTTAGAGTATACCAAAATATCATCTATGAATACTACTACAAAATAATCAAGATAGGGGTGAAAGATCCTATTCATGTAATCCATAAACACACCAGGGGAATTCGTTACACCAAAGAGCATCACTAAATACTCGTAGTGACCATAACAGGTCCTAAAGGTTTTTCCAAATGATTTTGATCTATGTTTGTAACCCAGCCCAGAAGTATCTCCGGCATATTTTTGCACACTTAACATTTCAGCTAAATTGCATTTTCCTTTATAAAGTCTTTTCAAAAGATTAACTAAGTAATTATTTTCTGATAGTAGTAACATATGTTTTTCACCTTGACTCTTTTTGAACTCATCAAACTCTTCTTGCAGAGCTTTGCATTTGTCAACATGTGATGAAGAAGAAGCACATACACAACCATGCATTTTGTAGCTTGAAATAATTTTTTCATTTTCTTCTTTCATGTTACAAATTTCAGTTTGCATTTCTGCAAGTTTTGTGACATGCCATCTAATATGTCCTTTTAGCCTATTATTGGATTTTGCAATCTTTTGAGCCTCTTTATGCATTTCATGGAAAGCATCAACAACTTGATCAAAATCAGAATTTACCTTTGTTTCAACACTTGATAATTCATCATCTTCACTTATTGTGGAGGTCAAACATACATTTGCTTCTTCATTCTCACTTGATGATTCATAAGTTGTTGACTCATTATCTTCCCATGCTATATAGGCTCTCTTAGGCTTTCCTTCTTTCTTTGTCTTTTTTTCACCTAATTGCTTTTTCAAAAAGATAGAACATTCAGATTTAATATGGTCAGGATTACCACATTCAAACAAGTGAAATTTGTGTTGTTGTTGTCACTCTTTTTGTTGTTGTTGTAGAACTTTGTGAACTTTCTGTTTTTGTTTTTTCTCATAAACTTGCTGAACTTTTTGACAATTAGATTCATGTTGTCATCATCATCTTCTTCACTTGAGTCTTCTTCATTGTCCACCTTAGAGGATGCAACTTTCAAGGCTATTCTTTTTTGTTTCTTGCTTGCATCTTTTGCATGTGTTAGTTGTGCAATTCAAGTTCATACTCAAGAAGCTTACCAAAAAGTGCAGTCATAGACATCTTGGATAAATCTTTTGTTTATTTTTGATTGCTTTCACCTTTGGTAGCCATGGTCTAGTTAGACACTTCGAGATTTTGATGTTCAACTCTTTAGCATAAAAAATCTTTCCAAGACCAAGAAGGTGGTTTACTATGTGAGTGAATCTTGTTTGGAGCTGAGATATGTTCAACTCTCTCCAATGTCACCTATTGTTGCTCATCTACTCCATGAACAAAAGTTCGCGATCATCACAGGTACCAACCACATGGTACTAAATTGCAAAGATGAGTTTATTATACAAAATCAACAAGTTCCAGATAACAATAATTAGAAAGAAAGCAACAATAACAACCACAATCATTCTCAGTAATCAATAAGTTCAACACACACTCAACAAACTAGTCATCTACTTTTCCCACAATTCAAATCAATTATGCTCAAAATGATGCATGCATGTGACTCTTCTCTTACCATGCAATGTGGTACCATTCTCATGGAAATAGCCTCTCTCAGGAAAATGATTTAGTAGCGCACCACTTTAAACTTGAAACAGTGAACATATAAAGTTTAAAAGTGATAAATGATAAAAGATAAGGCCATGGAATAGTTAACGAAACTGAAAACAGTATGAACACACACAATAACCATGAGGGGGGTGAATTGGTTTAAACTTGAATCTTTAAAGAATCAAAGTTATAAGATCGTATCACAATTAAACCAAGAATGCTCCAACCAATTAAACCACTTAGCTCAAGAAAAAAATTCCAAAAACTTAACCTTGTTGAGTAAGAAAGATTTCACCAAAGAATCACAAATTAAAATAGCAAAAAGATGAAAACAATATGAACACACACAATAACCAAGATGGGGTGAATTGGTTTAAACTTGGCCTTTTAAAAAATCTTTAAGAATCAGAGTAATAGAATCTTTATCACAATTAAACAAAGAATGCTTCAAACAATCAAACCACTCAGCTCAAGAATACAATTACTAAAACCTTCACTTGTTGAGTAATGAGATTTCACAAAAAAAAAGATTGATTAAGATGATAAGAAGAGATTAAAAAAAGCAATCAACATAAGAACTTATACTAGTTCACCTCTCAACAAGAGAAGCTAAATCCAGTTTCTTCTAATCAAAACTTGATTAGAGTTCCACTATTCACAAAATTAAGTTCTTACAAGCTTACCTTAACCAACCCTAGATTAAGAACAGAAATCTAAAACCCTTTTAGAATCAAAGTGACTAAGACAAAGAGAAACCTTTCCCTTCTCTTCCCTTTAGAGAACTCTACCCTAGAAAAGCTTTAAGACACTTTTGTAATAGTTACAAACAACCATAAATAAATTTACAATCAAAGTAAATGGAAAGAGACAACCTGATGATCCAATGAATATGAATGAATGTGGTTTTACCAATCAGGTTTGAAAACAAGTTTCAAAACTTCTCCAAACACTTCTTTGATATCTTGCCCAAGAAGAAATCTTCCAATGCACAATGAAGATTTAGAATTTGTGGAACAAGAGTTTTAGAACTTAGAATATCCTTTCCTACTTTCAGAAGACTTTATAAAACAATGAAAATTTCTTAGAGTATTGTGTTTTAGTTTTCAAAAGATCCAACAACTTTTTATAACAGACTGTTGTAACTGAATGTAATCGATTAATTCACCAACGTAATTGATTAAAAACAAAATCAATCGATTAAAATGTTCTTCAACTTTCTGGAAAATATATATGAGCAAAGTAACCGATTAACACAGATAGTCTTGTTTTCCAAAACGCGCCAACATATCGTAATCGATTATCCAGGAAGACATTTATGTGACTTTGTGAAGTGTAATTGATTACTATTCTTTTGTAATCAATTAAACTGTTCTTGAATCTTTCTGGAAAATATTCATGAGCAATGTAATCGATTAATTTACTATGTAATCGATTATCACAGGAAGTCATGTTTCAAAAACAAGTCAAGTAATCGATTACCACTATATCATAATTGATTATCACAGGAAGACTTCAACTGTGATTTGTGACGAATAATCGATTATCATATTGTTGTAATTGATTAATGTGTTCTTCAAAGCTTAAGTAATAGATTACCATTAGCTGGTAATCCATTAAAGTAGTACGAAATTGTTTTTCCAAAGCAAGCTTTGAACACTTTGGCTTTTTCGATGCACTCATGAATACTTTAAATCTTTTCTATAGATCATATACCTTTTGTAAATTTATGAATGCAAGTTAATGAATGATGTTTATGCAATGCAAAGGATGAACTCTTATCATTCTAAGAATTACATATGCCTTCAATTGAATGACATGTAAAAGTTAAAACTTTATCCAAGATTCAGATCCTTAGCATCTTGATTCTCTTCAAGCTCCCCCTATATCTAACAATCTCCCTCTTTTTGACTTTGATCATGCCAAACTTCAATTGAACATGTTGAACCTTTAGTATTCGTTTTAAGGGATGATTTCCAGGAGCTTTATATTTGATATATGAAATAAGATTAGCCTATTTGCCAAGAACAAATGTCAAGTATACTTTCCATAAACATTTATAATTCTTGAAATTGCTCCCACTATCTTAAGTAATTTTTATCATTTTTCTTTCCTCTTCAATTAATAACACATCATCCTCATTCATATATATTGTTCATTTGATCTCATTTTCTTCCCCTTTTGGCTTATCAAAGTAAAAAGGATATAAGTTATAAAGGAATAAGCTAGGAAGAGATAACTAACATGAAACAAAATTTATTTATTGATTGAAATGATGCAGAAACATAAGAGAGACATTAAAAATAATTGTTGGAAATAAGAGAAGCAAACAACAAAGGTAAAAGTAAGAAATTACAACCAACAAACTAGAGATTATCAAAATCTCTAAGAGCCATCCTAGCATCTATGTTTTCTAGCCTTGTTGTAATTTCTTCTAAGGAAAAATTAACTTCAACCCTATGCTCATGATGCAGAGCTAACATAGCATCCATCTTTTGCATCATCAATGTTTCAAAGGGAGTCCACTACTGTTTAACAGGTCCAGCCTTAGCATCTTCTTCTTCTTCAGCTCCTCCTTCTTTAGCAGCATCACCTTGTGGTGCTTGTTCTTAAGCCATCAGCCATCCATTGGATGTCTTTATCAAGCCTAGCTTGTTAAGGTGCTTGACAGAGATAAGGTTGGTGATTTCATTTGTGTTGTCCACAATCTCATCAGAGACATCAATACCAAAATAGTCTATAAACCTTGAGACTAATACAACATATGGGAATTGATAACTAAGAAGTCTCTCAGACTTCATCATGGTCTCTTCAAGAACTAGAACCCAATTAATCAGAGTTCCAGTTTTCATGCCATGCCCTAGCTGCAAATCATCATTTATGATTTGAGCATGATTTGTGGACCTAGGGGTGAGGATATAAGTGATGATATAGTGCAGCAATCTATCCTTCCCAGTCATATTTCCAAACCCCAGCCTAGTCTTCAATCTAGCTTGAGGATCTAACAACATCCCTCTATATGTATCAATTTTGGACTACCCTCCAACCACTTCTTCTGTAACATCCTCAAAATTATATCTTGAGTTTATATTTATGATTGAATTATGGAAGTGTGATAATAGTTGGATACAAGAAGAATAGGATAAAATTTATTTGAACACAAGCTGCCCAAAACTGTCAATTTCTGCCACTCGAATTGAAAATTTTATTTCTCTCTCATGTATTATTCAAATTAGGTTTATAGTATATGAAATTAGAGATCTAGATGTCTAATATAACATATAAAAAATTTAGATAAATGTAGTTTATGTACTGCTTGTAGTCACTAAAACATTAAGAGATGTCAGTGTGGAAATTTTCAGCTTGCTGACAGTTTTGGAGTCTAGTTTTAAAAATGTTTAGCTAGAGTTTTACAAATCCAAATAAATCATGTGATACCTTGTTAGAAATATTAGAAAGTCTAGTTTAACATACTAGAAGATGAGAATTTATGGGATAATATATTGGTATAGAATATACAATGAACGAACCCTATCTGGTTAAATGTTTCTGGCTATTTGGAAAACATTTTGACTTGACCATATGTAACTGCTAGAATTTTGGCACATGGAATACAAGCTTTAGCCAAAATGTGACCAATCGAAAGGTTTCCTTAGGCCAAGATCATTCCACATGCACAAGAGTCCTCCAATAAGACAAATCATGCACCAAAACAATAAGCTAGAAGCAAAGCTTGAATTGTAGGCTACTGTAAAAAAATTTGTTGGCTGAAGTGAAAAGATAAAATAATGCTTTGTGTGCATGTGTAATCACCTAAGCCAAGAAAATGCATCCCCTTGCTCAGCCATGTCCACGTAGAAAAGCCCAGCTGCCCCAAAGTCCATAATTAAGAGAATCTTGACCAAGAAAATCAAGTCAAGATAAGGTTTAAAGAATAATATCTTTTAAGGTAATGACGATTTAGTTAAGTTCTAACTAAACTAAATCCTAATTCAGTGATGTAATATCTTTTAAGGTAATGACGATTTAGTCAAGATAAGGTTTTTTGATGCAATCATGAATACTTTAAATCTTTTCCATAGATCATATATCTTTTGTAAAAGTATGCAAGTCAATGAATGATGTTTATGCAATGCAAAGGATCAAAGGATGAACCAATGAATATGGTTTACCAATCAGGTTTTCCATCTAAGAATTACATATGTCCTTCAATTGAATAGCATGTAAAAGTTAAAACTTTATCCAAGATTCAAATCCTCAGCATCTTGATTCTCTTCAAGCTCTCCTTGTATCTAACAAAAGAGATTAAAGAAAGTAATCAACAGAAGAACTTATACTAGTTCACTTCTCACCTTTGAGAAGTTACATCCAGTTTCTTCTAACCAAACTTATTTAGAGTACCACTATTCACAATATTCTTTTCTTACAAGCTTATTACAAATCACCCTTAATCAAACCTAGATTAAGAACAAAAATTTAATCTCCTTAGACTCCTTGTGATCAAGACATAGAGAACTCTTCTCTACTCTTCCATTTAGAGAAACCTACTCTAGACAAGCCTTAAGAATTCTATTGTAATAGTTACAAACACCCAAAAATTTTAAAACAAATTTACATGTTAAGTTAATAGAGAGAGAGACAACCTGATCATCCAATGAATATGAATGAATATGGTTTACCAATCAGGTTTGAAATCAAAACAAGTTTCAAAGCTTCCTCTCCAAATACTTCTTTAATATCTTGCCCAAGAAGAAATCTTTCAATGCAACATGAAGATTTATAATTTGTGGGACAAGAACTTAAAAACTCAGAATATCCTTTCTCACTTCAAAAGACTTTTGAAAACTTATGAAAATTTCGTAGAGTAATGATATGTATTTTTCAAAAGACCCAACAACTATTTATAATAAACTGTTGTAACTAAATGTAATCGATTAAATCGTCAATGTAATTGATTAAAACAACCAATGTAATCGATTAATAAAAAACTCAATCGATTAAAGTGTTCTTGAACTTTCTGAAAAATATATATAAACAAAGTAATCAATTAAATCTTAACGTAATCGATTAAGACAGAAAATTTTGTTTTCCAAAAATGCGCCAAGTAATTGATTACCACAAATCGTAATCGATTATCATAGGAAAACATTTCTTTGTCTTTCTGAAGTGTAATAGATTACCATATAGGTATCATCGATTATCATAGGAAACCTTTCTGTGTCTTTGTGAAGTGTAATCGATTACCATATAACTGTAATCGATTAAAATATTCATCAAAGCTTAAGTAATAGATTACCATTAGCTGGTAATTGATTAACACAGAGAAAATATGTTTTTTCTAAAACATAAGCTTTGAACACTTTGTCTTTTCAATGCAATCATGAATACTTTAAAATATTTTTCACAAAACATGTGCCTTTTGTAAAACCATGAATGCAAGCCAATGAATGATGTTTATGCAATGCACTGGATCATAAGATGAAATTTCTTGGACATCTAAAGATTAAATATGCAACATCCAAGACTAAGAGCCTCAGCATCTTAATCCTCTTCAAGCTCCCCCTGTATCTAACAATCTCCCCCTTTTTGGCTTTGATCATGCCAAACTTCAATTGAACATGTTGAACCTTTAGTGTTCTTTTAGGAGATGATTTCTAGGAGCTTATACTTGATATCTGAAATAGAATCAGCTTCTTGCCAAGAGCAAATGTCAAGTATACTTTGCATAAACAATGTACATTCATAAGTATTGAGATTGCTCCCCCTATCGTAAGTAATTATCTCATCAGTTTAGATATAAAGAGCAAGCAATGCTTAAAAACAAAGTAATCATAATCATTTTTCTCAATCATAATCAATTTTCTCATTCTTCATCTTTCTTTTATTTTCTCCCCTTCTCTTAATTGCACAATATCCTTCATATATTTATGTTCATTTGTTCATTTTCTCCCCCTTTTGGCTTATCAAAGGCAAAAAAAAGTGTTCCAATTATAATGAAATAAGCAAGGAAGAGATAAACAACATAAAATAGAACTTTAAGGAAGAAAAAGATTTTCAGGTGTGAAGTTTCAGCTTCTGAAAACCTGAATTTATAGGGATTTTGAAGTTTAAAATTTGAATTTTAAAAACTTGGTAAAAACTATTTCGTGTTCCAAGAATGTCTGGGTTCACTAAACCAGATTTCAAATTTAAAATTACAGATAAGATTGTCAGTTACACTCTTTGAAAATTATGTACTTTTGCAGAAACTGTTGGATTCAGGGGAAGCTACTTAAAGAATGAAAAGGAATTGTGATTCAAGCATGAGTTTTGAGCTTTCAACATGCAATGGATGCCTTGAAGTTTAATTAGTGTGAAATGGGTAAGAGAAAAGCAATTCTGGTGATCCAAATGAATTGCATTCATATTAATCTATAATTAAATTAATTGGGTTTATAAAAATCACAAGGCTTTAGTTATTTGACTAAGTTTTTAATTTGATTCAAAGTGTTTTTGGAAAAATGCATTTTATACTCTTGTAATCATTTACCTTAAAGACTTAATCGATTATTTTGTTCTTAGTATATTTTGGAAAAGCTTTCAAGAACAATGTAATCGATTACCTAAGGAATAATCGATTATTTGACCTTTATTTTCGTATAAACTGCCTTGTTAAACACTTTAATCGATTATTAATTGGTAGTAATCGATTACCTAGCTATATATGATTTTATGTTATGTTGGGATAATCGATTACCAAGGTATTGTAATCGATTACATAGGCTTAATTGGAAAAGCCATCTCCCTACTTTAATCGATTACCACATTTCGTAATCGATTACATTGTAAGTTAATGCTTACAAGTTTTCCTGGTTTAATCGATTACCACATATCGTAATTGATTACATAGTTCATTCAGCTTTTGAAGAGTCCTGCTTTAATCAATTCCCACATTCTTGTAATCGATTACACAATGTATTTTGTCATTCCGTGTCTTCTGTCTTAATCGATTACAGGATGGAATAATCGATTATTTTGCTCGTTGCTCATGCCAAAAAACTATGTTGAACACTTTAATTGATTAAAAGATTTATTTAATCGATTACATGAGTGTTTTAATCGATTATTTAGCCTGTTTAATCGATTACAGACAGTTACAAAAAACTGTTATAAATAGGATTAATGCTCAGCTGCTTTTCTAACTTTGTGGAACATTACCCATACGTATTTTCTGAGCTTAAACAGTCTTGTGAGCATTCTAAAGTATTTTCTAAGGGTTTAATTGTTTCTTGCTCCATTGTGCTTTGATCATGGGTGTTTGACTCATTCTTGGATCTTGAAACCATTTCAAGATTAAGGAAAGTTGTGCTAATTAATTTGTAATCACTCAACATGATCTGGTAAATTCATTTTGCATTGCATACATTGGATCATCAGGTTGTTTCTCTCCTTAATCTGATTGTAATTTTTGTTTGGATTTTTCTTTGTAATTTGGCTATTGTAATTGGGTTCTTGCTTGAAACTAGAGAAGAGGTTCTCTAGGTGGAAGAACTGAGTAGTGTTCTCAGGTTCCTGTCTCTTAGAATCTAATAGGTTTTAGATTTCTGTACTTTATCTAGGGTTGATAAAGGGAGACATTGTAATTGATTGTAAGAACTGAAAATTATAATAGTGGAACTCTAACCTAGTGTTGGTTGGAAGAAAACTGGATGTAGCTTCTAGTGTTGAAGTGAACCAGTATAAACCTGATTGTGTTTTGCTTCTCTATCCCTTAACTCATTATATTCATTGTGTTCTTGATTAAATTGCTAGACCAACAAAGTCAGTTTTGATCCATTGAATTCCTTGGGGCTGAGCTAATTGATTGAATAAAGTTTCTTGGTTTTGAAAAGTGATAAAGATCCTAGGAACTCTGATTTTGATTAAAGAAATTTTTAATTTACCAAGGTTTAACCAATTCACCCCCCTTCTTGGTTAAGTGTGAGATGTTCATATTCTTTACAGAAACGTCATAGATAATCGATTGCATAAGCTCAGAAATCGATTACTCCAGATGATTTTAATTTTAAAATAGCTCTGTGCATCAAGTAATTGATTGATACGACAGTGTAATCGATGAGTCCATAGAGTTTTGAATCTGCAAATAGCTTTCAAGTGTTAAGTAATCGATTAAGTAAGAGGGTAATCGAGTTTCTTATTTAGAAATAGCTTTATACAACAGGTAATTGATTAATACAATAGAGTAATTGATTAATCCAGAGAATATTTGTTTCTGGATTGCATTTAAACATCAAGTAATCGATTAATTGATTAATTCGATTACTTCAGAAAAGTTCTGACTCTAAATAGTCTTAAAGCCACAAATAAATGATTAATACGTATAGTAATCGATTAAAACAGTCAATTATGTAGCATGAACAATGTTTTTCATCAGATTTTGAATTTCAATCATATGTGATGCATGATCAATTTGTGATTGGTATTTCATGTATTCAGACAAATCATACGCATGCTATCATATATTAGATTCATCAAGAATTCCTAGCATGTTCCTTTAGGATCATAGAATCTTTCTCTAGATAAGGGTTTGGTAAAAATATCAGCCAATTGATTGTTAGTATCAATAAACTCAATTTTGAGATTACCTTTTGAATGTGATCCTTGAGGAAGTGATGTCTGATCTCTATATGTTTTGTCCTTGAGTGCATGATTGGATTCTTTGATAGGTTTATTGCACTTATGTTGTCACACAGCAGGGAAATTTCTTTCAACTCACCAAAATCCTGGGGTTGTTCTTAAGCCACAAACTTTGTGCACAACAACTTCCAGCTGCCGCGTATTCATCTTCTACTGTTGAAAGAGCAATACGTGATTGCTTCTTGCAATGCCATGAGATTAGTGAGCTTCCCAACAAGTGGCATGTTCCACTGGTGCTTTTCATATCAAGTTTGCATCCTCCAAAATCAGGCTGAATAGCCAATTAAATTCAGTGATGCACCTTTTGGATACCGAAGACCAACTTTTATGGTTGATTTAAGGTATTTGATGATTATCTTGACAACAGTGATGTGTGACTCCTTAGGATTAACTTGATATCTAGCACACAAGCACACACTCAACATAATATCTGGTCTACTTACAGTCAAGTACAATAGTGATCCAATCATCCCTCTATACTTTGACTCATCAACCTTCTTGCCATTTTCATATAAATCAAGGTAAGTTGAGGTTGCCATAGGAGTACTAGCATCTTTGCTTTTCTCCATTGTCAAATTTCTTGATCAATTCATTGCAATACTTTTGATTGGCTGAAAAATGTCCCATTCTTCATTTGCTTTACTTGAAGACCAAGAAAGAAAGCTAATTCTCCCATCATGGAAATTTAAAATTCATTCTGCATAGTGACAGAAAATTCTTTGCACAAGGAATGATTAGTTGAACCAAAAATGATATCATCAACATATATTTGAACCAATAGGATATCATTGTCAGATTTCTTGATGAACAATGTTTTGTCCACTTGTCCTTTTATGAATGATTGGCTTAGTAAAAAGCTGCTCAACCTTTCATACCAGGACCTTGGAGCTTGCTTTAGTCCATAAAAAGATTTCTTTAGTTTAAAAACATGGTTTGGATATTTAAAATCAACAAAGCCTGGAGGTTGATCAACATAGATTTCCTCCTCAATATATCCATTAAGAAAAACATTTTTTTACATCCATTTGAAACAGTTTAAAATCCATTAAACATGCATATGCAAGTAGTAATCTAATGGCCTCTAACCGTGCTACTGGAGCATAGGTTTCCTCATAGGCAATACCTTCCTCTTGGTTGTAACCTTTTGCAACCAATCTAGCTTGGTTTCTGACTATGATCCCACTTTCATAAAGTTTGTTTCTAAAAACCCACTTGGTGCCAATAGGCTTGCGAGAAGGATATCTAGGAACAAGTTCCCAAACTTCATTTTTCTTGAATTGATTAAGTTCATCATGCATGGCAAGCATCCAATGCTCATCAAATAAAGCTTGGTCAATGTTCTTAGGTTCAATTTGAGAAACAAAAGACATATTACAACATAGATTTCTGAGTGAATATCTAGTAGATACTCCCTTGGTTACTTCACCAATTATGTTGTTAAGAGAAAGATCTCTAGTAGTTCTCAAGTCCTTAGGCTTTTGAAGGGGTGTTGTCTGATTAATTTCTTCATTTCGTTCTTCCTTTTCCCTTTCATTTGATCCATTGAGTTGCACATACTCTTCTATAGCACCTGCATCATTATCACATCTTTGTTCCTCTTTTGAGGAGTTAGTTTCATCACAAATAACATGAACTGATTCTTCCATGCATAAAGTTCTTTTATTGAAGACTCTATATGCTTTGCTTTGTAATTAATATCCAAGAAAGATAGTTTCATCAGCCTTTGCATCAAACTTGCCAAGTGACTCCTTTCCATTATTTAAAACAAAAACATTTACAACCAAATGCTCTTAGATGAAAGATGTTTGGTTTTATACCTTTATATAGTTCATAAGGAGTTTTCTTTAAAATAGGCCTTATGAGTAATCTATTTAAAGTGTAGCAATACTTACTACATCAGCCCAAAAATGTTTTGGCAAATTTGTCTTATTAAGAAAAGTTCTAGCTCCTTCTTCAAGAGATATGTTTTTTCTCTCCACAACACCATTTTGTTGAGGTGTTCTTGGAGCTGAAAAATTGTGGTTGATTCCATTTTTTTCACAGAACTTTTCAAAATGCTCATTTCGGAATTCATCTCCATGATCACTTCTTATTGAGATAATTTTTCTTCCTTTTCATTTTGAACAAGCTTGGCTAATATTCTGAAAGCAATGAAAGCATCACTCTTGGATCTTAAAAACAAAGTCCATGTGAATCTAGAATAGTGGTCAACTATTTTAAGCCCATAGTAATTGCCTCCTAAGCTCATAGTTCTAGAAGGACCAACCAATACATATGAAGCAATTCAAGGGGTCTTAAGGTGGAAACAAAGTTTTTATTTTGAAAACAAATATTGGTTTATTTCCCCTTTTGACAAGCATCATATAGTTTGTCCTTTTCAAACTTAAGTTTAGGTAAGCCAATGACTAAGTCTTTTATGATAAGCTTGTTCATGTGATGCATGTTAATGTGACTAGCTATCCTATGCCATAGCCATGATTCATAAACTTTACTTACTAGGCAATTAGTGTTGTGAATAAATGCATGTTCTATAGAAAGTAAGTAGATGTTACCCTTTCTTTTACTTAGATGGATAACCTCACCGAAATGACCATCACATATAAGCAACAATTGTTATTGAAGGAAACCTTGAATCCTTTATCACATAATTGGCTTATACTTAGGAGATTGTTCTTTAAACCTTCCACATAGAGAACATTTCTGATCTTGGTTTTAAAGTTGTCTCCTGATGTGTTGCAAACACATCTTAGTTTAGGATAGTTTTTAGGTTATATTTTGATTAAATAATTAGGAATTAGATTAGTTTTAGTTAGTTTATTAATAATATTTTATTTTATCTCATTCCAATACCAGTCATGCATTTTCAGGACAAAAGAGGAGAATAAAGGCCAAAGAAAGAAGAAAACAAGTACTGGAGTCTCGCGCGAGTCGCGCCACTATCCACGCGAGTCACTTGGAAGACCAGAGAAGATCACGTACGACGCGTCAAATCCACGTGGGTCGCGTCAGAACTCAAAGGATTAATGAAATCTTCTCTGCCAACTCACGCGGG
>PYAF01003416.1:22310-33180 GCA_007407185.1 Glycine tomentella | reverse complement strand
TTCTGATTTTATTCACACACCAACCACAATTCAACAATTACTTCTTTGTTCTTTAATTTCTGTTTTTACCTCCAATCATTTAAAATTAATGTTATTGTAAAAATTACCCCAATCCCTGTGGAGACGATAACTCACTTACTCACTTTTATTACTTGTTAACGATCGGTGCACTTGCCGTATTCGCATAAATCGCACAATATCTCCTATATTGCCTTCTGCTATTATCTTGCTTTTATTATTGTATCCATAAGTGACAAATCCTCCATCCTTCAAAATTAGATTTGTAAGCATGGACATGTCACCTGTCATGTGTCTAGAGCATCCACTGTCTAAGTACCATAATGATGATTTTGCCCTAAGGCACACCTGCAATAATCAAATCAAGTGGCAAAGAAAGGTACCCAATTAAGGTTGGGTCCATAAGGGTTAGCTATTTTTCTCATTTTCTTTGGAACCCAAATGCAGTCTCCATTAGGCACATAGAACCTTCTAGCATAACACTTATGAGATGTGTGGCCTTCCTTCATGAAGTAATTACGAATAACAAATTTTGATTTTCTTTCAAAATGAGTCAATTTGGTATGCTTAGTTTTTGAAAGACCTTTTTGATTAATCTGTTTTGGAGGTACAAACTTGGTGTTTCCAAAAGGTTTTGATTGATGTTTGTAACCCGAACTAGATTTATCTCCAGCATACTTTTGTACACTTATCATGTGATTCAAATTACATTTTCCTCTGTAGAGTCTTTTCAAAAGATCAACCAAATAAAAATTTTCTGAAAGTAATAACATATATTTTTCAGATTGACTCTTTTTGAAATCATCAAACTCTTTTTGCAAGGCATTGTATTTATCTTCATTTGAAGAGAAAGAAGCACACACACACCCATTAGCTTTGTAGCTTGAAAGGAGTTTCTCATTCTCTTCTTTCAACTTTCAAAGTTCAGTTTATTGTTCAAAAAGTTTAGTGGTATGCCATTTAAGGTTACCTTTTAGCTTAGTTTTGAGATTGCAAGATTTTGAGCCTCTTCATGCATATCATGAGAAACATCAACAAGTTGATCAAGTTCAGGATTTACTTATGATTCAGCACTTCTTGAGAGTTCTTCATCTTCATGAACTATTGTTATTAGACATACATTTGCTTCCCCTCAGTTTCACTCGATTCATAAGTTGTTGAAGCATTTTCTTCCCATTCAATATAGGCTTTCTTTGGTTTTCCTTCTTTCTTTGCTTTCTTTTCACTTACCTGCTTTTTCAAAAATATAGAACGTTTAGATTTAATATGGCCTGGCTTACCACATTCAAAGTAGTTGTAGTTGATGTTGTTGTTGTTGTCATTCTTTTTGTTGTTGCTGTTGTTGAAATTTGTGAACTTCCTATTCTTATTCTTTCTCATGAATTTGCTGAATCTTTTTACTATTAGGTTAAAATTCTCATCACCTTCATCTTCACTTGAGTCTTCTTCTTTTTCCACATTTGAGGATGCAACTTTCAAGGATATACTCTTTTGCTTTTATCTGCATCTTTAGCATATGTTAATTAAGACAATTCTAATTCATACTCAAGTAGCTTACCAAATAGTGCAAGCATGGACATCTTTGAAAGATCTTTTGACTCCTTGATTGCTGTCATCTTTGGTTGCCATGGTCTTGTTAGGCACTTTAAGATCCTGATGTTTAATTCTTCAGCACCAAATGTGTTTCCAAGACCAAGAAGATGATTGACAATGTGTGTGAATCTGATTTGGAATTAAGATATGTTTTCTATTGAGTTTCTCTTGAACATCTCATACTCATGAATTAAGGCATGCTTCCTTGATCTTCTGACTTCATTTGTGCCTTCATGAGTAATTTCTAACATCTACCACATCTCCTTAGCATTTTTACACCTAACAGTTCTGAAAAATTCATCAAATGAAAATGCAGAAGTAATCATGTTCTAAGCTTTAAAATCGTATTGCACTACTCTCTTTTCTGCATTTGTCATCTCATCCCATTCTTTGGGAATCATATCATTACCAACAATTTTGATAGGAATGAAAGGACCTTTTTCTATTGCATTCCATGCACCTGGGTCATTTGATTGGATGAATATCTGCATTCTGTTTTTCAAAAAACTGAAATGCTCTCCTTTAAACATTGGATGACGATTGAGGGAGACACCCTCTTTGAAGGTAATTTGTGTGGTATTCATTTTCTTTTTAAAAAAGATAGTGATCTTGAATAACACTCAAGAACCTGCTCTTGGTACCAATTGAAAACAGTATGAACACATACAATAACCAAGAGGGGGTGAATTTGTTTAAACTTGGACTTTTAAAAATCTTTAAGGAATCAAAGTAATAAGATCGTATCACAATTAAATCAAGAATGCTCCAACCAATCAAACCACTTAGCTCAAGAAAACAATTAACAACCTTACACTTGTTGAAATAAGAAAGATTTCACCAAAGAATCACAGATTAAGATAGCAAGAAAAGAAAGTAATCAACACAAGAACTTATACTGGTTCACTTCTCACCTTTGAGAAGTTACATCCAATTTCTTCTAACCAAACTTAGTTAGAGTTCCACTATTCACAATATTCTTTTCTTACAAGCTTATTACAAATCACCCTTAATCAAACCTAGATTAAGAACATAAATCTAATCTCCTTAGACTTCTAGTGATCAAGACATAGAGAATCCTTCTCTACTCTTCCCTCTAGAGAAACCTACTCTAGACAAGCCTTAAGAATTTTATTGTAATATTTACAAACAACCAAAAATTCTAAAATGAATTTACAAGCAAAGTTAAGGGAGAGAGACAACTTGATGATCCAATGAATATCAATGCATATGATTTACCAATCTTGATTCAGGTTAAAAAACAAATTTCAGAGCAAACTCTCCAAGAACTTCTTTAAAATCTTGCCCAAGAAGAAATCTTTCAATGCAACATGAAGATTTAGAATTTGTGGGATAAGAACTTAATAACTCAGAATATCTTTTCTCACTTTAGAAGACTTTTTGAAAATCTATGAAAATTTCATAGTGTAATGATCTGTATTTTCCAAAAGACCTAACAACTATTTGTAATAAACTATTGTAACTGAATCTAATCGATTAAATCGTCCATGTAATCGATTAAAACCACTAATGTAATCGATTGTTAACAAGTTCAATAGATTAAAGTGTTCTTGAGATTTCTGGAAAAGATATATGCACAAAGTAATTGATTAACTCAAAAAATTTTATTTCCAAGAACACACCAAGTAATTGATTACCACAAATCGTAATCAATTATCACAGGAAGATATTTTTGTGTCTTTGTGAAGTGTAATCGATTACCATATAGCTATAATCGATTAATGTATGTAGTTTTCTTTTGAAAGGTGAAACCAAGATGTATGTCATTTTCAGATTAACACTTTCTTGAAGCACATGGTGATGTGATTTGTGTGGTAGTGGAAATAAGTGGTGATGTTTGAGTTATCGCTAGATGTTGTCATTTTGGTATCATGGGTTGCTAATGGACAAATTGTTGTGTCCCTATTACTTTTATTACATTGATTCATACTGAATAAATAAGCAACAAGATCTTGTAAAGAGATTTTTAGTCAAATTAGGCTTACCAAATGCAATAGTACAGTAGCAAATAACTTTCAGAGAAACAAAATAGTTAATTATCCCATTACGTCTTTATCTCCAACCATATCAATTCATATTTTGATGTTTCCTTGACTTCAATCAACAACAATGAATTTCAACTCTAGTCTAAGGATGAAATATTCAAATAGAATTTACTGTAATTCATACAAGTTGAACTCCACTTAATATTTGTATAAAAACTGTTGATTCCAAGTAAGTGTGTAAAAATTACAGAAAGCATATGTAAGGTTTAGAAGGTCTGTTTATATGACTGATAATAATATATATTTCAAAGACTTTATTCGTCGTAGCATCTGAAACTGAAGTACTTGTTGGGTCCTGCACGGGCCACCATACTGAAATGGCCCATCATATAGAGCCAGCAAGAAGGTTTAAAAGTGAAGCACTATGTTAGCATATATAATGATATTGTTGGCATAATAACATAAAGCTTCATATTTTATTTTATTTTTCTTATAGAACACTAGTTGATAAAGTAATAAAATATAATATTAATTAGTGTAGATCCACACAATTCAACAACACACCATCTGTCCCCGAGACATAAGTCTCCTATTAAATTTTATACAACAATACCCTTGCTGTTTCGGAGACAAAAGTAGGGCTCCACAAGGTATTCTTTGTCCACAAACTGAATACAAGTATGCAAAACCTAGAAATCACAATTCAAAATAAAAAATCCAACTCAGAGTGTTGAATGCTTGAGAAAATATGCAAAACTTCAGTATACACACTGATCCCTACTACAGTGAAGATGGCTGCATAAAATCCAACATTTTGTTTTGCATCTTCATCAAAGTATGCTACTTTAATTGTGATGATGAACAACCTAAAAAATGGCTTTGAGATTCTAAGTAAAGCTCCTGCAAATGAAAATATACCAATCTTCAGTAGCTCCCTCTTTTTCAAACCAAACCAAATTCTGAAAAATATATGTCTTTCTCTGTTGCTCATTTAGTTCTGTTCCTTTAGCACAAAATGGTCACTAATATTTATTAAAACATCTCCCTGCACATCTACTAGTGGTGTAGTTTCATCAAGAAAATGTTCTTTGTGTACAATTCTATCCTTCGAAACTATAGCTCTATCCATTTAACATTTAAAGCTAGTTAATTAGAGTTGTCCTTCATACTGTTTGGTCTATAATATACGTCAAAATGTACATTAAATGGTCAATTACCTAGATTCAGGAACTGGTTCAAGGTTGTGCATGCTTTGGTGTAACAAACTTTGGTGTGTTCCTGTCTCCGCCAGTTGTCCATTCTCTACCACGAGCATCACATTTTCATTTACAACTGTTGAAAGCATGTGTGCCATCAAGATCACACTCCTTCCCTTCATAGTTGTCTCAACTGCTTCTTGAACCCACTTTTCAGACTCTGAATCAAGGTCTGCCCAAAAAATCCACCATGTAGTCATAATGCTTCAAATTAGGCATTAGCCCGTACTCTTTCTGCATCTTATCAATGCACCATTGAGCCTAATCAAGTAAACTTGAATGGCTACAAGCAGACAACAATGATACAAAGGTAATATGGTTTGCCTTTACTCCATCAGCTAGCATAATCTTCAAAAGTCTGATAGCTTCTTCTCCACGCCCATGAATCCTGCTAGAAGATATTATGGCAATGCAAGTAATTGAATTTTCATGTGGCATTCATAGAATAATGACATTGCATACTCTAACCTTCCACATTTTCCATACATGTCAATCAGCCAGGTGGCAATAAACACTTCCAAGATAGAGATATGTGCGAGATACATTCTGTTGGATTCCTTAGATTTAAGTAGCCCAAGTTTATGAATGATATATATTGTTGCAAGTAGTTGATGCATGATTGTTTTCATTATAACTCCATATTTGTGTTCTTCATTTATTCCATACTTGCCTAAAGATTATTGTTGTTTACAATTTTGGTGGTATTAATCAATGCTTGGTTTTGTTTGTAGGTACAAGTTTTTGACTCACATAGGAAGTTAAGGCTTGTTTTGTCTTCTTCTTTCTTGGCTCAACACAAACTCGTACATAGCATTGCCATCACCATAGTCATTGTTTTTGTTGTTCACCATCTTGAGGTATGTATTCTATTTGTCACACTTTTGTGCTTATTACATGTTCGTTCATATATGATTATTGTTTTATAATAAAGTCATGCGCATTATGAGTAAACCTTAGTTTCCTATTTGAGGTTAAATACAATGATTAATATGGAGAGTTTGGATTAATTGTTGCATTGAATCTTGAATTGTCCGTTTCGACAGTTTGGAAATAGTTATATTTTATACATAATCCATACTTATAGGTTAATTATGTTTCGTTAAATTTGATGAAATTTCGGTTTAGTGCATAATGCTTTGTTATCCGGGTGCAAAGTTGATCATGGTGAATTCATGACACCACTTTCATGTCGTGTACTTGGAGATCAATGCAAAATATTGCCGAAATTTCATTAAATTTAACAAAACATACTTAACCTATAAGTATGAATTATGTTATAAAATATGTCTTCCTGAATAAGATAGGGCCACACCTTTTTATGAGAAAAAGTGAGATTTTCATGCTTATAAGTTTTAACCATATGAGTATCACACCAGAGGGGAAACCTAGATCGATGTTGGATGAAAGCATCACGCATTAGTGACCAGTATGAAAATGGGGTTGAATAATTGTAACACCCTGAAAGTATCTTAAAATATGTGTGATGTATTCCTTGTATAATTTGATTACTTTATTAATTAAGATTAGTTGAAATATTATATGGATTATCCATGTGCAATTGCTTGGTGTAGAGGTCAAGTTATGTGGAGTTTGTTTGAGATGCGTTGTATTTGAATGATTTCGAGTTTGACCCAAAACCTTTTTTTTAGTAAAATCACTTTTATGAATTAGTCAACTGTTGGATCGTCTTAAAATTTTAAAGACAGGTTCTTAACCCACATATGCTACTTTTGACCGTTGGGATTGTGCAAATAATGTCTGGAACGTGAGAAAACATTTTTTTCACAGAAGCAAAAATTTTAAAATTTGGTCATCTCACCCAGGCGAATTTTGCAGGCACTTTTGCTCGCCTGGGCGAGTCAAGGTAGTGATAAATAGTACCAGCAACATCCAAACTAAAAAAAAATGGCTTCTTATCTCCCAAAACAGCCACCTAACACCCTCCCTTTCCTCCTCCACCATTTATGGCCACCAGTGACCGCCATGAGGCACTGCCACTTGTCGTTGGACCACCGCACGAAGGGAAATACTTTAATCGGAGCCGAATCTTCAGAACTCAACTCAAGGATTCGGTAGAGAACGGAGCCTCCAATCCTCCTTTCTTGGTTTCTTTGAGGTAACCTTGGTTTCCTTGTCTTCTTGTAGCTAGTTTGAAGCCTCTCTTGATATCTTGTGATTCAGGTACCATTATTGGCTGTTTCTATACTTCCTTTGGAAACCCTTTGAAAATGAGATGTTGTAAAAGTCTCATTTGTATAAAACTGGTGTCATTTCTGTGGTCCTTGTTGAACCCTGGTCACATTGGTGTGATCGGAATTTCAAAATGATGTCTTTTGATGTGGACTCCCAAAACACCATTTTAGCCTCTTTTTAAATTTGAGTGGATATATGACCCTAAATGTTAATATTAACCTTGTCTTTGAAATCTATACTAAATTGTCTTCGATTTGGTATATAGAACTTTGTGTTTGAGCCAAAGCACACGAACTAGAGGGATCTCAAAACAACACTGTGAGGAGCTAACGGGAGAATTTATAGATAGGTAAGGGGAGTTTATTATTTTGGGGATAATTTAGGTACCATAATTGGGGGCCAGGGAGTTTAACTATGAAGATAACTGTCTGTCCCTGTTCTGTGCTAGTTTTTCAAGAAAAACTAAGTTTTTAACTAATGGGATGCGATGTATTTATGAGTGATGTGTGTTTGTTTCTGTGTGTGTGCTCATTTTCAAGGCAAATGATGTTTTTAACTAATGGGATGCGATAAATTTGCTTGTTGATGGATAAAACTGTGAATGGTGTTGTTGTTGTAATGATTGAATTTTTGGGAAAAATCTTAATTATAGAGGAGACTCTGCCCAAAATTTTATAATGCATTCTTCTATTTAATTCTTTACTAATTTTTTTTTAAATGGGCATGAGAATTTGTTTTCTATACTATAGTCCTCCTCTTTAATTTAGAATTTTGCCTAAAATACCAGTCTTGTGGTAATATGGATTGTGGATGGATGAGGTGATATTGATGTCATTGATAATGTTGAAATGAGATGTTATTGATGTGTTGGTGATGATTGAATGAGATAATGATGATGTGTTTGATGATGAAATGGATGTTGATAATGACATTGATGAGAGATAATGTTGATATAGTTGATGATGTTGAATATTGATGTTTATGAGGATAATGTTGAAATAAGATGAATTTGATATATATGATGATGATATCGAGATGAGGTGATGTGTATGTACATTGATACTCATGGGGGTGCATGATTGGTCATCCTTACGGGGAAGGATTTGTTCATGGTCATGCATTGATGGTGCCATGGTTGTATGCAGTGTATATACACGAGGGGTGCAGTGACCGGTTGGTTATCCTTGTGGGGAAGGATTTGTTCTAACCACGGTCAGTGTATCGGTGAGCCCACATTGGTGTGATATGTATGTACATGGGGGTGTATGTGTAACATCCCGGACGTGTTATCATTAATAATATCATAAGCGCGCTATCAGCGTTAACTAAACGCGGTGCGGAAGCGATAGAATCGACTTTCTTGATTACATTATGCATGGAATTTAAAACACACCACAAACATCATAAGCAAGCCCCTGGGATCCAGTTAACTCAAACATAAAACATAGGCAGATACAAACCAGACACAGATAATCAGGAGGAATCATAAACTCATACATATAGCATGACCTGTACATATACATACAACTCATAGTTTCTACCACAACTGTGGTTATACAACATAAATATGTACAGAACAACGGGTGTACACTCACACCCTATCCCTATACAGGGTACAAGACAGAGATCAAACAAAAGACTCTTCTAGTATTCATCTACAGCCCATGACCACTCCAGCACACTCAGCTAGGGCCTTCTGCCCTGTGGTTGCTCCTCTCCTCTAGAAGCACCTGAAAACCACAACCCACAACAGGGGTGAGATAAACATCTCAGTAAGCTCAGGGTCCTGGGAAATCCTCCCTTACCCTGGTTCACCCCCAAGCACAGACATATAACAAACATAACACAGCCTAGGACATCATCCTGACTATCACTCATTCCCCAGCTATCTTGGTACTATTGGATGCTATCAGCATCAGAGGTATTCCACCTCATACTGGCTCTCAAGCCATCCCAGACTCGTCTCACAGAGGTACATAACATAAGTGTCAACCACTGGACACTTCTCATACCAGAGAGGCATCGCCTCATCCACTGAACAAGCATTGCCTGAGTCATCTACTCAGGACTTAAGGAATCCAGATATGGCTCATCTAAGAGGCCTTAGGCTCTCATCCACTTGGGAAGCCCTCTCTTAGAGATACAACATATCTGTCAATTGCCTGGTCTCTCCAGGACTTTCATAGCACATGCCTGGGCAAGAACATCCATATAGGGCAATCACCTCCAGGACTTTCACCACACATGCCTGAGAGAGATCATCCCACACCGGGGGCACTCCATCTCTCAGGACTTTCCAGTCCACTGCCTGAGAGAGATCATCTCACAACGGAGGCACTCAATCCCTCAGGACTTCCAATCCTCTGCCTGTGAGAGACTATCCACACAGGGAGCTCTCAATCCCACAGGACTTTCCACTGCCTGGGAGAGACTATCCACACAGGGAGCTCTCAATCCCCCAGGACTACTCATCAACTGCCTGAGAGAGACTATCCACACAGGGAGCTCTCAATCCCTCAGAACTTCCAATCAGATACCTGAGAGAGACTATCCAACCGGGAGCTCTCAATCCCTCAGGATCTCTAATCATCTGCCTGAGAGAGACAATCCACACAGGGAGCTTTCAATCCCTCAGGACTTTCCATCACACATGCCTGAGGATAACCACTCAGGACTTTCATCATCACTACCTAAGGAGGAACATCCATACAGGGCAATCCATCCTTAGGACTCTAGGCGGAGAGCAGTGGCACCTCCAAGGAATCTCAACTATTCCAGGGAGTCCTCAAACTCTTCCTCTGGCTAGGGAACCTCAGCTAGCCCGATACTATTCCAGTATCCTATAGATTCCATCACTGACCATCTCATGGTCTTTATCACAATCACAGAACACTCTCACAGTGTTCATCAATTCAGAGACCCAAGGCCTCACACCTGAAGCCACAGGTGCTAGAACACCCTCACACTATCTCAGTGTCTATCATAGGGTTCATCATTTCATTCATATTTCTAGAACGGTCTGAGTTTCACTCCAAGTATCGTTCATCTAGCCTTTCAGGCTTCAAACACATATAATTATCAATAACATGCCACATTGGCCTTTCTCATGCAATACAAATACATATCATTAATTGCATGGCATATCTAGACATCACCCACTTGGGTGGCAACCAAAAGCAAAGGGAAAAGCCCAGAACGATGAGCTTACCTGGCAAGTCGTGCCTCACAACTTCAACCTTGAACTATGGCCTGCGTCTCTGACACCCACAGTGTCAAGCCCTAACAAGGCACACAAACGCACATCACAGACCATTCAAGCAGAATAACATGAACAAGCTCATCAAGCAGTCCTCATCTGCCTCAGAGAAAGGAACCTCAGTCCCTTCTATCAACCTAGGTTATCTACCTAAGGTTCCTCAGGCTCATCCTCTACAAGCCTTTTCATAGACCCTCAGTGGTCTATCTCAGGTCAAACATGGCCTCAGAGTCCTTCTAGACTCAACCCAAGCCATTCACAATGAGCATCACAGCTCACACCACCCAATAACTCAGGGTTTCCATAGGACTTGAACGGTTTAATCACTAGACACCGTTCCCATGGCCTCACAGTGTAAGGACTTTTATTTTCGGCGCTCGCGCGGGGATTCAGGTCAGAAAACCCTGCTAAGGGTGCGGCGCCGGTGGCGCAAGGATTGGCGGATGGCGCCAAGTGTAATAGCTTGAATTCGTAAGTATATGTTAAGCTTAGTTAAGCATGAATCTAAGTTTTATGGTGGTTCTGGCATATGGCGCGACCCACTTGGGGTG